>BQNB010013746.1:7500-76561 GCA_026074375.1 Tanacetum coccineum
AAGAAAAGAAAGTCAAAACCCAAATGAAAGTCAAAGGATCAATTATGACAAGTTTCAAGATTACAAGGGTTCATTTGGATGATTTAAAAAGTCAAAGGACCAAAGTTGCCAAAAGTAGAAAGGTTGTTTATTAATGAGGAAAAAGAAGAAAGAAAACACAAGGGCCGGAAGTGTCATCTTTGAAACTTATTTTACACTACAAAGGAGGGAATGAAACGCAGGGACTAAAGTTGCTATAACTTCAAAGTTTCAAAACAAAAGACGCGGCTTAAATCTTCTAACCGCTTCCCAACGACTTTTCCCGCTCAAATTCACTAACAAACCCAGCTTCTACAAAATCATTTCCCCGCTCCCTTAAGCTCTCATAACCTCGTATTTTAATCATCACCACGTCAATTCATACACGTGGCATCCCTTGATTGGTCTTGACACCTCATCAACATCATCAAACGGCCATAAATCAAGGGGAAATGATCCAAGGGCTAAGAAGGAGTGTGTGTCTCATCTTTTCATCATCATTTCAGCTATAAATAGGAAGTTTAGGGTTCATTTGAAGGAGTTAGTTAGTTAATTTTCATCTTTACTTGTAATTTTTTCCTTTTTAAGCTTTTGTTACTATTAATCGTTTTCAATAAAGTTCAAGCTTTGGGTTTCAGTTGTATTACTTTTTACTTTACTTGTACTCTTCATTAATAGGCAATAAAAGTCAGTATTGTTGTGTTTGCTCTTAAGTTTTCAAATCATAAGTCGATTTTAAGCAATAAGCTTGTAATAAGCTCAAAATAGCTTATTTTGTTTTCTCATGTTATAAAGTTGTTCAAATTTGGTTAAAGGCTTTCTAAATACTGAATTTGCTTATTTTTGATTCACTAAAGTTCATTTGCAATCAAGTTCATTCAAATTGAAAGCTAATTGGAGTAATAAGCTCTCAAAAGCTTAATGAGCTTATAGCTCAGGGTATAGAGGCAAGGTGCCAATAGGTTCATATTTTTAAGCCACTCACTCAACAAGAGTGGCTTGGTTCTGAGACTACATAATTTCAGGTTTCATACTCTATATTTCCTTTTAGCATTTATAGCTTAATTCATTAGCTTAATGCCTTGTTCTTTCTATGTGCTTAATTCTGTCCAAAGTAGCTTAGTTAATATAGAGATGCAAATGTTTAAGCTAGTTGTAGTTAGAATTCATTAAGCTTTTCATCTTGTTTTAATTCTGTCAAAGTTGTATAAGAGGCTAGCTGATAAACTAGCTTATTCTACTTGATAAGCTGTAGCTTTTAGACCTTAGATAGCTTTATTAGGTCATTTTAAGTGTAAGTAGATATAAAGTTTGAATAGATTTAGTGATTAACTAGATTTTAAGTAGACTTTATTTTAGACAGTTTCAGATAAGGTGTGTTTGGTTTAAGGAGTATTTGACTCTTAAAGTCAAAAATACTCTGTCAAAACTCTTCATACAGTTGTGTTAGGCTATAATCTCAAGTTTTAAATAAGTTTTAAAAGTTAGATTGGTGAATTTAAAAATTTAGAGCTTAAAAAGCTTTGTTTGCACCAGGGCAGTTTTAGCTCAAGTAGATTTAGTGATCAAGTGATTCACAAGCACTTTAGAGTACAAATTGGTTTAGTGTGTACTCAATTACATTTAGTGAGTAGTTTATAAGGCCTCACTCTAGGAATTAAGTTTGCATCTAAAACTTTGGTCAATTGTATCAGCAACAACAGTTAATGCTGTTGTTGCTAGCCACTTTTCTAGTCCCTTTTAAGCATTAGAAATTAGGAGTTAGAGTTTGATATTAGATACACTTATAGTTCTCCATTAGTTTTTTAGAATTTATCATTTAGATTTCATTTTTAAGCTTTTAATATAGCTTATTCAAACCTGCAAAAGTAGAATAGCAGCTCTTTTGATTCCTAGCTTATTTTCTTATTGATTTCTTATTTCTAGTTGGAATTTTTAGAAACCTTTTATCTAGGTTTGCTTAATATCCATAGCATAGCTTATTTCCAAAGTTTCAGCTTCTAGGATTTAGTAATAAGCTAAAAAGCCTATTAAGTTTAGCTTAAAATCAGTATATAAGCTGAATGTTAGATTTTTAAGTTCAAATTTCTTGTTAATCTTGTTAACCTTTAGCTTAATTCTTTCTAGACATCTCTAGTATACATTTTAAGCTTTTCATAGCATCTTTTAGGTTTAATTTTCATCTATAAATAAGCTAGTTATAAGCTAAAATGTGGAAAAGCTCTTAAACCCATTGTTTCTGTAACAGTAGCAAAATGCTAAGTTTCTAGCTTATTCTGTTGTTAAAAGTAGTAAGTGCCTTTATTAAAGTTGTTTAGAATAAGCTCTTTAACAACTTTGTAGTTTTAAGTTTTAGCTGATTCTCACTTTTTAATAAGCCAAAAATAAGCCATATTGTAGGGTCTTAATTGTATTTTCTTTATAGTATAGGGTTACCCGTTTTCTCTAAAGTGTAAATTTCAACTAGTTCTCCCGCCTACCCTTTTCTTTCTATTTTTACACTTTCTACCCTGTCTTTTTAGGAAAAATAAAATAGTTTTTATATTTTTAATTTTAGTTTTATAAAATTAGGTTTAGGATTTTAATTGATAAAATTAGTGCTCAATTAGTTTATAAAAATTAGGGCTTTTTGTTCCATTTGATTTCTGCACCTCTTCAGTAGTTAAAAAGTATTTTTCTTAATTTTTCCAATTAAATTTGTATTTTCTAGGAATTTAAATAGGTTTTAAGTAATATTTTTTTTAGATAATTCATATAAAATAGAAAAATAGTTGAAAAAATTTAATTCTTTTTGTGAAAATTTTCTTTTTAAATCTAGAATTTTTGAAAAATAAAAGTAAAATTTTAGTGTTAATTTTTAGAAAAAGTTTATTTTTGTAAATTCATTTTTCTTTAAAAATTCATAAAAAATTCAAAAATAGTTTAAAAATTCCAATTCTTTTTCCTAAAATTTTCTTTTTAAATTTGTGATTTTTAGGTATTAAATTTGTTATTAGAAGTGCTTTAGATTTTAAATTCTTGCTTTAGCTCACATTTTTAATTCACATTTGTTAATTTTTCGTGCTAGTTAATTGATTTTAGTTTCTTTAATTGTTTCTATAGTTTAATTGTTCTATTAAATTTGTAGTATAATTCAAAAGCCAAAAATCTTTTAACCATTCTTAACTCGAATCCGAATAATCGCCAAATCTCAATTCACGACTTCTTCGAGGAATTTACGACCCGTGTATTAATTACTTTCCTAAGTGATTAATTACTTACGGTATCTTGGTTAGTGAAAGTTTGCACTATAGAGATATATACCGTGCTTTCACACGAAATCAATTTTGGCGCCGTTGCCGGGGAAGACGTGAACGATTTTTGAGAAAATTCGTTGAAGTAGAGTTTTGAAGACCCTTCCTTTGGAAGTTATTTTGCTATTTTTGTATAAAAATATAAAAAGTTCATTAATTCGATTCCTATCGAATTAATATAAAAAAATATAAATAAACAAATTTGGATACTAGCTATCCATCTTAAACCATTCCAATAAACAACAAAACAAATCGTGAGTTACTTGCGAGGTACGACGGACCTTTAAGTTTACAAACTATAAGGTGAGTTTAAGGAAAAGTGATAGCTACTTTCTAAGTAGTCATTGCGGCTCGCTAAGCTTTTCCGCTCACTTGTGCGTAATCTTGAAGACTTATCGTGAAGCTTGTAATAAACGGTTACCAAAAATATTTTTGTTTTTCTTCTTAATAAAAACTAAAAATTGTAATTTTCCCCAAAAATAATCTTCTTAATCTCAAATCTTTCTTTTTATCTTATTTTTTCTAGTGCATGCGCACTCGCTCTTCCTTGGAATACACATATACAAGAAGACGTAATCGTCGACGTTCTCGACAACAACAAGAGGCAATCCCTCTCATTCCGGAACCCGAGATTCCAATGGCCGATGATCGACCGATGGCCGAGCAACTTCAAGCTCCCACCGGGGGGTTTGAAAGTGCTATAGTTGTACCACTCATCAATGCTCAAAATTTTGAACTTAAATCCTCCCTCATTAATCTTGTTCAAAATCGAATTTTTCGAGGAGGTAATGATGAAGAGCCTCATGCTCATATTCGTCATTTTGAGAGCATCACAAATAACCAAAGGTACCCGATTTACCCAACAACCACCATCAACTTCTCTCTTCCATTTTCTCTTGATGGGGTTGCCAAAACGTGGCTAGACAAAGAACCCCCGAATTCTATTCTTACATGGGATGACTTAGTTTCTAAGTTCATCAATTTTTTCTTCCCACCATCAAAGACCACCAATCTTCGAAACAAAATTACGAATTTTTGTCAAATTGCTTAAGAATCTTTCTCCGAAGCTTGGGAGCGTTTCAAGGAACTTCTAAGGAAGTGTCCTCACCATGGTTTTTCACTCATGCACCAATTAGACACATTCTATAATTCGTTGAGCTATAATGATCAAGATTCTCTTAATTCCGCTGCCGGTGGCAATTTTCTCTACAAAAGTCCAACCGAAGGACTACAAATCATAGAGAATAAAGCCAAAGTTAGATGTTCACGGAACGCCGTGATGCGAGTGAGTACGAATGCTCCTCCATCTTCTTCTACTTCTTCATCATCTAACTTTGAATTCCAACAAATGGCAGCGGCATTAGAGGATAAGATGACTTTGACTTTTAGGAATGAAATGAATGAGATGAAAAATATGATGAAAGCTCTTGTGCCTACTCCCGTTCCGATTAAAGCGGTGGAGGAAAGGTGTACTACTTGTGGTAGTAATCATAGTTTTAATGTGTGCCCAATGACTAGAGGAGGTTATGAGTACCCGGTTTATCATGATAATTTCCAACAATTTCAACAAACCGCTTCGGTCGGTAACTTTGTTCAAAATGGAAATTCCGGATACCGTCCTCCCAACTTAGCGAACCAAATAAGACCACCAGGCTTTACTCAACCCAATCCACAAGCTTCTAGACCTAACCAAGGATACAATGGGAACCAAGGGTATAATGGGACTAGGAATGTGAACCAAACCAATCAAGTTAACCATGGAGCTAACTCGGGCTTAACACAACAAGCTCAAGCTTATCAAGCCCCGAGTACACAAGTTCCGGTGACTTACTCAAGGTTTGAGGCTTACACAAAAGCAAATGATGTTACTTTGAATAATTTGCAAAAGAATTTGAATGATTTCAAAAAGGAACAACAAGATTTTCAAAATGAGCAAAGGAATTTTCAAAATATGATGCTTAACATGTTTCAAAAGCAAATGGGAAATAACAATGCATCGGGTTCAGGAACTTTACCAAGTAATACTATTCCTAATCCGAGGAATGAATGCAAAGGGATTACCACCCGTAGTGGTGTTGTTCTTGATGGACCTTTACCTCCTATGCCTCCTCCTTATGTCAATCCGGACAATGAGAAGGCTAAGGAAACCGAGGTGACAAAGGACCAAGTGCAACCCACAAGTTCACAAAGTACCGCAAGAGTCCAACCTCCGGTAGTTCAAATCAAGGAAAAGGTCCAAAATAAGGAAAAAGAACCCATTGTTGAGCCTAGAGTTGTTAATGAACCTTTCAAAACTAAGACAAATTTGCCTTACCCTTCAAGAGTTGAAAAGGACAAGAATCGTGAAAGAGATGATATCTTAGCTTCAAAGTTCATAGAAATCTTTCGAGATCTTCACTTTGAACTTAGCTTTGCGGATGCTCTCTGAAGCCTTAGTTCTCATGCCAAAGTATACTCAAATGATGAAAACACTCTTTTTAAAAAGAAAATACTTTTAGAAGCACGCTAACACACTTACCGAGAATTGTTTCGGAGAACGGTGATCATGAATAAAACTGTCTTGAGAGTTGGGTGATCCGGCTGTTTCCTTATCACCATGTGACTTTACCAAGATGAGTAAATGATGGCCCTAGCTGACTTAGGGCCAGCGATTAATCTCATCCATTAGGGATTTATAAAAAGCTTAAAAGAAGCTACCTGATCTTGTCACAACCAAGATGAACCCTCGAGCTTGCAATAGTATGATTGCTGTCTCTATCAGGCGGCCATTTCAACCCGGCATAGCAAGATGTACTTGTAAAAGGTTGGGACATTTTCCTTTCCCCGCTGACTTCGTGGTAGTCGATTATG
The DNA here is from genome assembly GCA_026074375.1 of Tanacetum coccineum. Classification (NCBI taxonomy): domain Eukaryota; kingdom Viridiplantae; phylum Streptophyta; class Magnoliopsida; order Asterales; family Asteraceae; genus Tanacetum; species Tanacetum coccineum. The sequence continues at coordinate 13,662 of BQNB010013746.1, forward strand.
AGGTCAACTACCGAGTACCTTTGATACTTGGTAGGCCCTTTCTAAGTACCGGCACCGGTCTTAAATGACATTACACAGGGAAGAACAAGTGATAAGGGATGGTAAAGAAAGGATAGTTTTAACCGGAAGACGGTCGTACAAGACAAAGAGTCAACCACTGGTGGACATTATGCTGACCGCCGGTTCAAAGATGTTTGTGAACTTAAGAGTGATGATTATTCTTCTCCCACATCTGCTATTGTTGAAAAGTTTGACTCTCTTGTGGGAGAAATTATCAAACAAAAGGAAGAAGTTAAGAAAATATCTGACCCAGTTGCTAGAAGAAAGGCTTGTTTTACATCAAACTTAAAGAATTTTAGAATCATTCACCAAGGAAGAGTTATTCATTCACCTCAAATTGCTTCCGTAGGTGCAATTTCACACATCTTTCCAAATAATAATCTTGAGGACTCTTTCAAAATGGGAATGAGGATCTTTAACTTTATTTCAAACAAGAAATTAGAACAAAGAAGATCCATCCAATCCCAAGAGAGTCCAAAAATTGGAGAATGAGTGTGATTTTCCTCTTGTGATGATTTTCAAAGTTCCAAGCCTTTTCAAACCCTCCTTTGAGAAAAAAGATGAATTTCCCACTAGAAATCACGAGTCCAATTCTTAAGAGAGAGTTCAATAAGGAAACTCTTAAGAGTTATTTAAACCCTCTTTTTGAAGACGACGAGGAAATCATTTCTATTGAGGTATCTAGACAAATTTCTCCAAAAGTTAATTCTGAACCTTCAATTGATGACATGTCATTTTTGCCAAAAGAACTTAATTTGGAGTCTTTACCAAAAGATGACTTTGATAATGATGATGATCTCTTTGAGATGGATTCTAACAATGATGAGTGGAAAAGACTTTTGTAAGAGAGGATTAGAGAGAATGAGACCTGATAATGATAAAACCAAAGATTTTGACAAATCAAGTTCAAGTGTTTTTAAGAGCTTAAGTGATGAATTTGAACCCGGTAGTTCAAGATATGTTGAAGGAAATGATTTGGTTTGTTATGAGGATTTTCATGTAAGTGATGTTTTATTCTCAACAATCAATGAGGATAAAGTTTTTGATCCGGGTATTTTTGATAATGTGCTTACAAGGAAGAGTTCTTTAACTCTTAAGATTTTTGACCCACCCTCAATTGTCCCACCCTTCATCTGTACTAATTCTCTAGTTTGGGGAGGTTTCCACCTTTTGGAATTTCTTCACCCTCACTTTTATCCTCCATGATGTACCTTGTGATAATGAGTCAAGCTAGGGGACTCTATAATAAACAAGCGCTTCGTGGGAGGCACCCCATGCTTATCTTTTTATCTTCTTTCTATTTTCTCTTTGCTTCCCCAAGGACAAATATCCAATCAGGGAAACGAAGTATAGCTTGTACTCGGTGAATAAAAACTAAGCGTTAAAGTTTGTTTTTAAGCAAAAATGAAAATGATGAAGAGGCTTGTTCTCTTTTAGTTCTTGTGGTTTTTGTGTTATTTGTCTTAGGTTATCCGGATTTGGAAGATTCATAGTTCAAAATTGTGAAGAACAAATCAATGCCCATAATTCCATTATGGTCTCCAATCTTCTCTCATAAAGTGGAAAATCTCTTATCCTTGTCTTTACGAACTAACATCTATTCTATAGCATGTCCCATAAAGAATATTGTTAAGATTCCTTTTGACCCTTATTTTTCAAACATTGAGGACAATGTTTCGTTTTAGTTTGGGGAAGGATATCTTCGATATTGACTTGCATTTCACGCAACCTTGTTTGAATCTTTTTGAATTACCTTTTTGTGAAAAAAGTGAAAAATTTTTAAATTTTTGCTTACAAGAGAAGCTCAATAGAAGCTTAGTTTGGGGAAAAACACCACTTTTTGGTAATCCGTTGGTGAGAAATAGGAGTTAATTTTGACTTGACCGGGTGAAAATGCCCTAGCTAGTTCTTTAACCTACCTTTTGTGGGGCTAAGCTTTCACAAATCCTATTGCATTGGATTTTAAAAATGTGAAGAACAAGAGATGATGTAGTTAAATATAAGTGTATTTGCTTAAGCAAGGTTTATTTGGAAAACCTAAAGCTTATATGAATGATTTGTGTCTTTTTACTCCCACAAGCTCTTAACACACCTAATCATACGTGCTCTTTTTAATTTAACTAAGTCAACCAATGTCTTTAGAAAAAGTCTTACATTTTGGAAAGTAATTCATTTATTATGTAAGTAAGATTTTTGGTTTCAAATTTATAAGTTGATTTTTCTAAAGTGAAATTTTTCCATTCACCAAAAATATAATTATAAAAAGAATGCCAATGAAGCATTTCTAATGCAAAAGCATTATTTTTCGTGCCAATGAAGCATTCGCAAAAATAGAATAATAAAAGCTATATATAGTTTTAATCGTTGGCGTATCCATGTTGAGAGTGAGACTCGGATGGGGTCGCAACTAAGGATTAAAACTATGTACTTGGAATCAAGGTTCGTAGGCATTCATCACTGGGGAGCACGACCTAGGTGGTGATTGCAACTAAGGGACTTTGGATTCTAGGCTTTGTAGAAAAAAGGTGTTGTCGCGATAACCCACAAACGTTAGCAGCGGAGTGGGGGTTCGAACTAAGAACACCGGTTGTTGATGCGATATCCTATTTGGGAGAAAGGCCTAAGTAGGGGTTCGAACTAAGAACAACATTCCTATTGGAAAAAAATAATAATTTATAGTATATTGAAAATAAAAGAATGGTTAAAATTTCATTTTCTATAAATCAAGTTATAAGTTTTGTTTCCCAATTTCTTTTAGCTTTGAGTCGAGGTTTATCTATGTTATTAACATTAAAGCTCACAAGGCTTAAGTGTAAAGCTTAGATGGATTTCAACTATAAAGATAAATTGTACTGTAGTATGCGTTGAAAGTCTGAAAAGAGTGCACACATCTTAATCATTAATTTATTCTTGGGAGTGAAAAGTTCACAAGTTGTAAGTATAAGAGCTTAACCATTTGGACTTATATTGACAATGATCTTGTTTAATAGCTTTGTTTAGTCTAGTGAAAAGTCAGGGAAGACGAATTTTCCTCTTTTGTGCTCTATTAATCGGGAGTAGCCTATTTCAATGAGCCTAAAAGTTGCAAAATTGCAATGATTGCCATTAATGTGTTTTCCATGAGATAAAATGTTGAGAAAAAGCTTGAGATGTTTAAAAAGGTGATTCATAAAAGGTGAAAACAAGGGCATTCTAGAAACTTGTTAGTTTACAAAGTGTACAATTGATAAAAATTGCGTGAGGACACGTCAATCCTTTAGTTTGGGGAATTTTGATAAGTGTTAAATTATATTACCAAAAGATACCCAGGGATTTGCCAATAAAGCCAAGAAAACATGCCAAAAGATGGAAATATGTGTGCTTTTGTGTCATAATGTGCAGGAAAGGATATTCAAGTCAAAAAGAGCAAAAACAAGCCAAAACAGACAAGAAACGAAAGAGACAAGTGATCAAATACAAGAGAGAGATTTGAAGCCAATTTCAAAAGCCGGATCAAGACCGTGGTCAAGAAAGTGAAGAAAAGGACAAAGGAAAAAGACTATTTTGCCATTACAATAGAAGATGAAAAGACTAAAATACCCTTGGGAGGGAGGTAGGGTGGGGGGGAGGGGGTGTTTTAGCTGGGGGGGGGGTAGGGGGGGTGTTAGTAGATGGCCTTTCTACACTATTCATATAACAAAAGCCCAAAATAAAGCCCATTTCCTGTTTTGAAAACCACAAGGGCTAGAATTGTCAATTCCGAAAGTTACTTTTACACTACAAATTGGAAGAAAGAAACACAAGGACTGTTTGTGTAATTACTCCAAAGTTTCAAACAAAGCGCGGTGTACGTTTTTCTCCTAACCACCCCCTAACAGTTTTTCCCGCCTAAAACACTGAATTAACCCAACTTCTACAAATCCCTTCCCCGTTCCTCCCTACTCAAACCCACCTCGTATTTACCCATCACCACGTCATTTCTATGACGTGGCAGCTCCCCATTGGTCCGAACACATCACCATTCATCATCAACGGCTAAGATTCAAAGGAAAAAAAGATCAAGGGCTATGAAGGATTTAAGTTCTCATTCTCTTTTCATTTTCTTCCTATAAATAGAAGCTTATTCATTCAGAATTGGAGTTAGTTAGTTTTTAGTTAGTTCAATTTTCTTTGTATTTTTCTCTATTAAATTTCATGCACTGTTCATTTTTCGAATTAAGTTCTTTTTAAATCTTTCAATTTCAGTTTTACTTCTTGTTACTTCTATTGTACTTTTCTTTCTTCATCAGTAAAGCAAGTTTAATTGTGTTTGTGTTTAAGCTTTCATGTAATAAGCTGTTTTAGTCAATAAGCTTGAAATAAGCTGTTTTTAGCTTATTCTATTTTCTTTTGTTCTAAAGTTGTTCAAAATTTGTTAAAATCCTTTTAAATACTGTATTTGTCTCTTATTGTTCAAATTTTGTTCATTTGAATGCAATTAGATTGAGTTTGAAAGCAATAGGGAGTAATAAGCTCAAAGAAGCTATTTGAGCTTAAGCTTTTGGTTTAGAGGCAAGGTGCCAGTTAGAAAATTGAGTTTTAAAGCCACTCATTCAGATAGAGTGGCTAGGGTCAGAGACTTCAATTCACAGGTTTTCATTTTCTATATCTCATTTCAGCATTAGAAGCTTATTTTAGAAGCTTATTGCCTTGTTTCTTTTGTGTGCTTAAACTTGTTTGATATTGTTTAGTTAGGTTAGTGATTCAAGTGCTCTAAGCTGTTATGGCTAGAATTACTTAAGTTGTCATTCCTTTCAATTCTGTCGATATAATAAGATAAGCTAGTTGATAAACTAGCTTAATTTTCTTAATAAGCTGTAAGTTTTAGTGTTAAAATAGCTTAAGTAGGAGAGTTTAAGTCTGAGTAGATAAAAGGTTTTAACAGATTTAGTGTTAAAAATAGATTTTAAGAAAAATTTAGTAGGGACATATTTGTTAAAGAGTGTTTGGATTAAGGAGTTATTGACTCTTAAAGTCAACTTTAGTGTGTAAATGTGCATAAGTCAGTTGTATTAAGTGATATTATAAAGTTTTAAAAAGTTTTTGAGATTTAGTTTGTAGTATTTCAAAGTTTTGAACTTAAAAAGCTTGTGTCTGCACCAGGGCAGTTTTAATGTTCAAGTAGTTTTAGAGTTAGGAGATTTAAAGCATTTTAGAGTTAAACTTTAGTTAGTATAGGTTTAGATACATTTAGAGAGTGAGTACATGAGATTTAAGCTAAGAGTTTAGCCTGCACTAAAGGTTTTTACCAAGTACATCAGCAACAACAGTTAATACTGTTGTTGCTATTCACTTTTCTAGCTGTCCTTTAGCTTTTAAAATTAGGAGTTAGAGTTTAGAATTAAGCATTCTGTTAGTATTCCATTAGCTCTTTAAAAGTCATCATTTAGTTTTCATTTTTAAGCTCTAGTTTAGCTTTTAGGTTCTTTCAAAAGTGGTATAGCAACAGTTAGAGTACTAGCTTATAACTTTTAGATTCTTCATTTCTAGTTGTTAATTCAAAGTTCCTTTTATCTAGATTCATTCTATAATCAAAGTATAGCTTATTTGCAAAATTTCAGTTTCTAAGATTTAGTTTTGAGCTTTTTAGCTTATTAAGAATTGCTTATCAACAGTTTCAGGTCTGAATCTTCACTTTTTAATATCAAAGTTCTTGTTATTCTTATTCACTTGTAGCTTATTTCTTTTTAGAAATCTATAGTACACAATATAAGCTTCATTTAGCAACTATTGGTTTTTATTTTCATTTAGAAATAAGCTAGATATAAGCCAAATACTAGAAAAGTTAAAATTTCAAAGAAAAGCTTTAGTTTCTGTAATGCAGTTTCAAAAGCTTATTTTCTAGCTTGTTCAGTTGTTAAAAGTTCATAGAGCTTTTATTAAAGTTGTAGGGGATAAGCTCAGTTTCAACTTTGTAGTTTTAAGTTTTTGCTTATTTTCACTTTTTAGATAAGCCAAAATTAAGCAAATCGTAGGGTCTGTTTTGTACTTTTTCAATAGTATAAGGTTACCCGTTTTCACTATAGTGTAAATTCGAGTTAATTTACCATTACCCCCCGTCTTTACCATCCCTTTACTTTCATACTTTACACTTTCTACCCTGTCTTTTTAGTATAGTAAAATAGTTTTTATATTTTTAAAAATTAGTTTAATAAAATTAGGGTTTAGGTTTTAATTAGTAAAATTAGGGTTCAATTGCTTTATAAAATTTGGCATTATTGGTAGCCATAAGATTTCTCCAATTTAAGTAGTTTAAAAAAAACCATTTGTCTTTATTTTTTCCCAGTTAAATTTGAAATATTTTCAAGGAATAAAATAGTATTTTAGTAATTTCTTTTTCTTAAGAATTCATAGAAAATATAAAAATGTTTGGAAAAAATCTAATTCTTTTTGTATAATTTTTCTTTTAATTATAGTATTGTTTGAAAAAAAAAATAGAATTTTAGTTTTAATTTTAGAAAAAGTTATTTTTAGTATATCCATTTTTCATTAGAAATTCATAAAAAAATCAAAATAGTTTAAAAAATACTAATTCTTTTTCCTAAATTTTCTTTTAAATTTTGTGATTTTAGGTATAAAATTTGTTAAAAGTAGTGGCCTTATATTTAAATTTCATGTTTTAGATCACGTTTTCTATTTTCGTGTATTAAATATCGTGCTAGTTAAAATTGTTTTTTTAGTTTCTTTAATCGTTTCTATAGTTTAATTGTTCTATTATATTCGTAGTTTAATTCAAAATTCAAAAATCCTTTATCATTCTTGACTCGAATCCGAATTAAACCCGAATCTCAATTCCACGACTTCGTGGGAAAACTACCCAGGGAAGAAATACTTCCCGTTAAAAATATCATATTGTGAATTTCTTAAGTGAGATTTTATCCTTTTATTTCTCTTGTTTGAGAAGTAATTTGGAAAGAATTTTCACGGGATTAATACTATATATATATATATATATAAATTTGACTAGTGCTTACAAATGCATACCAGTCTAATTCGTGTTACCACCAAAGCGTGTGTTTTCCATGTTAAAGCGTGAGTTTTTCAATGAAAGGTGTCTTGTTCGGGTAGTGGTATGAAGGTAGCTAGCAGCATTTGGTTTGTTATGGGACGTATATCTATTTGTTTTGTTTACTATTTGTTATACACCTATTATAAATGTTTCTTATGTCTATATCTTACTCTTAATCATCTTTGTTTCAATCTAACTTCTAGTGTGCTTGGGAAAAGGAATTGAGCAATCACATGTGGTTTTGTCACCTGAGGGGATTGAGCAATCACTAGGCGCTTTGTCACTAGTGGTTTTGTTGCCTAAAGGAGTTGAGCAATCACTTGTGGTTTTGTTGCCTTTGCTTAAGTATCGTTTTTGGTGAAAGTTGTTGTATAAGATTGATAAACTCGTTAGCCTTACATGTCAAACTCATTTTGCCCTCTAATTTGTCACTTCTAGAATCTAGTGGTAAAGATGTGTATTCTTGTCAAGCTTATGATAGAATACTCTGTGTTAGTGATCTGATAAGTAACATGCCCCGGATCCTTATTCCGCTGCGACCCATTTTGGGGGTGTTACATTAAGTCCATATGGTGTGTCATCCATGTATGTGTCAAAATAAGGCACTCCTTAAAGACACGTGTCCTTAAGGATTTGCATGCTATCTACACCTCACACACCCTCATTTCTTTACAAAAAAAAATTCATACATCTCTTTCTCTCTCTCTCTCTCTCTTGTGCCGTCCAACATCACCACAACCAACACCAATTCATCAAAAATCTTACTAGTTAATACCATCTAAAGTTGAAGATTTACAAGCTCCATATTGTATTCTTGGTTATATTCACCTCAAACACCTTCAAATCATATCATTTTTTTAGGTAAAAATCCATCAAGTTTCTTGCAAGATTATCAAAGGTTATTGATTTTGTGTTGAAAATTTAGTGGAAGTTCTTGGGTATTTCTTGATTTCATCTTATTTCTTTTTGTAAGGAATCATTATTTTCTTATTTACTTGTAACTTTATTCATGTTCTTCATTCACTTTTGTAAGATTCATATGTATTGTACATATTTTCTATATTATTTGTAATATTATACATTGTACTTGGTGATTGAAAAAAAAAAAACACTAGAAAAACATGACTTTATCAAAAGTATTTAGGACAGTTTTGATCAGTAGCATTAATAGAGTATTCTGTAAAAATCAGTACACTTTGAGGCTTAGATAAAAATATAAGGTTATAGATCTATGTCTTAGCTACGATTCTTCGGGTGGCACACGCCGTGACGATACCCGATGATTTAATTAGAAAATAAATGGTAAAAGGAGTCTAAATCTGCACACTGATTTCAATTGCTAAAAAATCTTAAAACTTTTACATAACTCAGTGTTGGTATAAAGTTTGGTATAAAAAGATAAACTTAGAGGGAGTCTTACTTATAACATTGGACGATGAACCAGCCTACGGTGTGTTGTAATTTAGGAGTTACGACCTTTTTCGCAGGACTGATGTAAACTAGAAATTAACAGCTTTGATACTTAAAAAAGTTTTAGCCATTTGACACCATTTTCATAAAGACCGAGGTGATAGGACCCACTTATCGAATTAATAGACTCAAAAATCTTTCCGTGGACATAAAAACCAAATCAAGACTATTTACAGTTTAGGAGATACGGTCATCCAATGCCGGATAAAAATCTAAAAACTAATCAGCTTTTGTATTAGGGCTTGTAAATGTTTGTAAAATGGTCAAAACTAATCCCTAATGTTTGTAAAGTGGTCAAAACTCATCCAAAGCCGCACCTCGCGTTTTGCTTTAGCAGGGTATGACAGATTGGCATCAGAGCCTAAGGTTATTGAGAACATTGATTTTCAAAATAAAAACCCGAACTATAACCAAAATGATTTTCTTTTTCTAAAAACACCGAAAATGAAACGAGTCGATTAGTTCGAGTGGTTGCGTCATTAGACCTCAATTAGACATAACTTGATCAACTATGTCTAATTTAGGGAGTATCATGCAACGCTAGGAATAGTCATTATTTTAAATGAGTTTAAAAACCGACTTTCCACTTTGGTCATTGAAAAGCATATTAGGAATTATTTGCACTGTACACGACATACTTTTAGATGTCTACTATTTGCGTTTGAATACATCATGCTTTGTTTTGATTGATTTGTTTATGTTATGAGTTTGCTTTTACGTCAGTTACTGTTGTTACATTTGTCACACTATACCTAAGTACATTTGCTATTACGGAAACCTTTACGGTCACAGTATGTCTCAAAGATCATCTTCGTGCACTGATGATCCCGCGAGTAAGTTATGACGTACAACTAACTACTTTGTGTACCCCTACCCTGCATAGGACCTTGAGCAGGACTCGTCAATAGATTCTGAGTTAGAGTTCGAGACAAGCAGCAAATGGACTACATATACACGACATGTAGAGACGTTCATTCTTTCGCTATTTGAAATTACGTCGACCTATTTTTCGGTCACGTTTCTATCTTATTTCGTCATATTATTAAGACAACCGTTTTGACTGCGAATGTGAGCAGGAGTGCTCGATTAATATATAACCATTTAGTGGTTGATTGATTCATCCCAACGACGTTGTTGGAAGAATATTTTGATACGTCATAACCGTCTTAGATTCAGCTGGGTATTTAACTCCAGCTGGTAACTGACTTATTGGAAGGCCATTTATGGCACATAGAGCTCGCTTTCATACCTTAAATCGTTTTTAAGACTCAAAGCATTCTTTGCTTGTTCGCAAACACCGTCTTTAGTGATTTAAAATTTTGTTTATGAGCGACCCCAAAGTTGTAGGATCGTTGTACCTTAGTATACTAACCCTTTAACCTGTAAAGGATGTTACCTCCTTGAATAAATCCAAGTTAGTAGCAATGTAACACTGATATAATATTGTTAATTATGCGGAAACTAATTAACAATATCAAGAAGAACACACAATAGTTTCTTAAACGATTTCTATTATAAACCTTTTGAATCTGCCTAAATTGCAGATCCCTAATACAATACTAATAATTCTTAACTCGTGTTTTTCTATATCTCTTAATATCTTCCTAGAGATCCTTTTATAAACATAAGGATAACCTCTAGTAGATGTACAGTCCTTGTATGACATAAACACTAATCAATACTAATCATTAAACTAACTGTTACAAGATAATTACTAACATAACCATTTAAATGATAATCCTTTAAGATTCCTTTATCCACGGCAGTACTTCGATCTTTGACTGGCAGTACCTTGACTTTCTACTTAGCAGTACTTTGACCTTTTGCTTAGCAGTACGTTGACCGATTGACTTGTTTTTCCCAACAATCCTCCCCTAACTTGAATTCTACTTGCTTGACTTCAAGTTTCTTGATAGTTGGTCTTCTTTGTTCAGCATCAGTCTGTTTTGGACTTGAAAGCAGTACTAGCCCATTAATCTTTTAAACTTTTTCCTTTGTGCAGTATCTTGTACAACAAATCTGTTTGAGTATCTTGAAATGAACCTCTTATCTTGAACATAAACATTTCTTCTTCAAAAAATCTTGTCCTTTGCATCAAACAGATTGTCTTCTCAGCAACATGTCTTCGCAGCATGCAAATGGTTTTTATGAGCCTTTACAAGTAGCCATTTACTCTTAGGGGGGGGGGGGCTAGTCAGTTTCTTTGGTACCTAGAAACTTGGTAATAATCCATGGTGAACTGAAAAACCACTCAACGCCCTCAGAACATGCATCCATAGTGTGTAGAATACTATATGACTTTGGGTAAAGTCATTATAACCAAAAACGGATTTGATTAGACTTTACCTGTAGGCCGTTGCTCAAGGACTAGCCAAACTCTCAGTAATAAAATATTGGTGATTTGAGGGACCAATATTTTCGAGCAACAATTAAAGCTATCAACAGGATTTGAGTTCTCTTTACCAAAAGCGTTTGCTTTGAGTTAGACCAATAATTCAGTGTAATACCAAGGTGTATTGATCACCATACAATTTTTGGTAATTGTCACCATCAACATATTTGAGATGTCTTTAACCAAAAACCTGGTTGATTGGACTAGGTTCAATTCTTATGTTATGTATCATGGTGAATTGATTACCATTTGCTGTGTGGTGGTTAACCAACACTCAATCCCTTAAAACAGTTTGATGTTCAAATATTTGTGCCTTAAACCTTTTTGCACACTCAAATCTTCACAATATTTCAAAAACAACTTTTTAACTAACAGTACTTTCAACAAGGTACTGTTTGTTTTAAACTAGCAGTACTTTAAACAAAGTACTGCTTTGTTCACAGTTAAGTCTGTTTATCAAAGTAAGATATATATATAATATATATATAATATAGATATAATAAATAAAGAAAATTTTGAATAAATCATACCAGTTGTTTTAAGAATGTCACCATCTTCCAGTTTCCCACAAGATGAACAGAAGTATCCAAAGTAATGGCTGTCTCATTCTCATCTCAACTTCCATGTCATGGATCTAGCATCCTTATCATCACTCTCCTTGATAGAGGGATATCTTCTTCAGCCAGCATTGTGATCATAGTGACATCTTCTATCTCATAGTGTATGCACTCCTGAAGATTCAGAACCTCATCTTTAATTATTTCCCATTCTTCTTGCCTTTCCATAAGGTGTTTGGTAGGGGGGTCATCATCACTTGATTCAGCCGTCTCCCAAATAATGTTAGATCACCTAGAAGCATCAACCAAGCCGTTGGAGAATGTGCTCAATAATATATCTTGAACAACTCGATATAGAGTGATATAAATCCTGTCTATCTAAGATATGCATATCCTCCCCATAAAGTATCAAAAGCCCTGAAGTGAATTATTTGCCTCTGTGAATGATGAGAATACTCTCCATCAGGTTGAATCAATTACCTTTGGAGCTCTGTAATCATTGAGATTCCTTCTAGATGACTCTCTATCTTGGCTTGCTTTTCAAGTCTACAACCCTAAGATCTGTTTCTACGCTCATCAATTGTTTCTGTTCTCACTTAGCTTCTTTGATGGCTGTTCCTTCAGCAATTGTAGCTTCCTTTTCTAAGAGTCATTTGCCTTCTCTTTCCTCACATCTCCTTTCTTTCTCTGAATCCCATTGGAAATAAAAGTCTTTGAAGGAGTCTTTAATAGATGCTTGAACGTTGTCATACAATTACCTTCTCGTGGATACTTAAGTTTTTGCAATTTTTGTATCCTTGACCTTTAAGAAATTTCATCATTTGATTTCTTTCTGAGCAGAGAAGTAGGTTTCCTCAAAGTGTCTTGCTTTTGTTTTCTTTAATTCTTCAAACCTTTTTCTTTCTTCTTCTGCATCCCATTCAGCTTGAATTTTTCTAGCAACCTCCTCATCATTTGTAGTCTCCAATGCTCTGATTTGTTGAAGAGTTAATTTCTTCTTTTTGGGTTCTTCTACCAAGATCCCTTTGCCTTTATCTTTCGGGTCAGTAGCTTGAGATGGTTGTTGAGGTTGAGATTGAGATTGTATGGGACCAGGAATGCTCAAACCTCTTGGTCTAGAATAGCAACAAGAACTTCACAACTTTAAGTTGTTCTTTCAGATTCCATAACTTGAATTGGCGGAGTGGGCTTGAAGGACCTGCTTCATCTTCAAAAATTTAGGGTCCCCTTTGGAGTAATAGTACCTGTCTAGCAGTACTTTGAGTTGTCTCCAAATCAGTTTCTTCGGTTCTTCCACTCTTACATTAGAGCTTTGTTCTCCTCAATATTAAACTTCTTCAGTCTCATCACTTTTCTTTCCAATCAGGAGTAAACAGCACATCTTTATCAACAATATCATTCAAAGAAAGATGTTGCTGTATCTTCTTCTTGACATTGTGCTCTTCACAAAGTCCTTGGGGACCTTATATCCTCCAATATTTTGACCTGACGAACACTTCTTCTTATGCATCTTTCTCGTCTCTTTTGCTTTCTAAGGTTTTGATTCCTCTACCCAAAAAGCAATTATGCTGGACCACTGGCTGTACGAATTTGGACAGTTTCTTGAGCTTGAGCTTGATTTGTTTAGCTTGAGAAAGGGTTTGCCTCTTGAGTCTCTTAACTTCCCTGTTCAAAGCATATATATCTAAAAGTCCCTCATCTCCTCCAGATGTTTGAGACGCATCTGTGGGAGTATAATCATTGAGAGATTTAGGAATAGAAGCAGTACCATGGAAGGAAGCAGTACCTTGTACTGAAGCAGTACATTGAGAATGAGTAGCACTTTGAGTTGGAGTGCCTTGAGCATCCCTTGCAGAACTTGCAGCCCTAGAATGAGGACTATTACTAGTTCTTCCTCCGGCTGCACTTTCTGTTAATACCTCTAACATAGATGAGTCAAGTTGTAATCCTAACACGAGAACTTAGGACTATGCTTCCTCATGAAGTAAAACTTAGAATGACGTGAAACGGTGGTATAAAGTCTGAGGTCTTCTACTCCTCTAAAACAGCTTGTTCAAAAAACAATTGAATGAACCTAGATACATAAGAAAAGGTGTACCATTGAATAGTCCTAGCATCCCAGTTATAATCAATCAAAGAAGAAATAAACTTTTGGATATTGTGGCTATACCTACAAAGCAGAGGCAAAGTTTGTCCCAAATTGTTTCCATGAATGCTCTAGGACTTAAACAGTGGAGTAAGTCATGAACTAAATACTTCACTGTGGGCTAAATAGAGGTTTAGAGAAAGTGAGTGTGCTAAGTTACCCCTCGTAGACCAATATCTCTGAGCAAGTCCCAATAACTTGCTTAGTAAAGCAATCAACTCCATGTTCATCCATCCAAAGAGTATGTCAGCTCGAATGGTTGCTCAAAATCATCTTCTTGCCAGTACCTTGAACGCGTAGTGAGGTACGTCATTGATCACTTTGAGAGAAGCTGAGCCCAAAATTTTGAGCCAGGACCAATAAGATCAGGATCAACCAACAACGAGTAGTTAATTGAGCAGCCAGTGAGAAAGTCGATGAATTGATAAAAATCAGCATTCTGCGCCGTCTTTTCCACACACGCAATCATGTTGTGTTTGTTACAAGTGCGAATGTTTGCCATTTGAAGGGAAATTAATGTGCTGTCGGAGTTTGTAATTAAAAAGTATATGAAAGAAAAGAGATAAAAGTGAGAGAAAATGCAATGCAGTTGAGTATTTATAGGTTTTGTGTTGGATAACTTTGAAAGTTAACGTTGTAAAAATACGTTTATAGCGCAAAAACGTACGTTTTGACCGGTGACCGGAACGTATAGAACAGTACTTTGTTGTCTAAGCAGTACTTTCTAAGACAAGCAGTACTTTGAGTTGGCTAAGCAGTACTTTCAACTTAAAAAGATGTCCAACTCAAATATGTGCAACGACAACCCTGCAATCTTGCAAAATATCTCTTCAAATCATCAAACCTCTGAAAAATCATTCATAGCCTCCCCTCAAAGGTAGCTAGAGTGCTTCCAAATATCCATTCTACCCAAAACAGTACTTTACTTGATTACCAGTACTTTATATGTTGGATCCTCCCCTCAAGAGTGGTTATGGGTTCATCATCCCAATTGTTACCACCAAAATTAAATCTTGTCAATCTCAAAGCCTTTGGTGAGTAAATCTGCTACATTGTCATCAGTAATGAACCTTGACCACATTAATGGCTTTGCTCATAACAATCTCGAATGAAGTGAATTGTTCGAATCAGAATATTCTTGGTCTTTGATGAAAAACAGTGATTATTCACAAGCAAATGGTGCACTCATTGTCTATAGGGATTTCAGTGTTCATGAAGTTAAAATCCATAATCAAGTAGTTAATTTTGCATCCAAAGTACCTAGCACAACAACTTGCAGCTGCTCATATTCTGCTCTGTAAGAGGAGATAGCCACATTGTTTGTTTTTCTTGCATTGCCAAGAGACCAGTCTTCTTCCAAGATATTGACATCCTCCTGAAGTTGATCGTCTATCATGATTGTCCCCAGCATAGTCACTATCGGAAAAAGCTTCTAAGTGAAAAGGAGAGTCCTTAGGATACCATAAACCCAATTTGGTTTGATGTATGAGGTACCTAAAGATCCCTTTGACAGAAATGTAGATGAGAAACCTGTGGAGTGATTGAAATCTTGCACACAGACGAACAGCAAACATTATGTTCTGGTCTTGAAGCAATATAGTACATAGACACCAATCATAGACCTATAAAGATGTACATCAACATCTTCACCTTCTTCATCTTTTCCTAGAGATTTATGAGCTTCAATGGGGTAGAGAAAATTTTAAATGCTGGCTTGATGTTTCTAAAGCAAATTTGTTGAGAATGTCTTTCACATATTTGTCTTGACTTAGAAAAATACCAGTAGAAGTTTGCTTGACTTGAAGCCCCAAAAAGAAAGTGAGTTCACCCATGGAACTCATCTTGAATTCCTTTTGCATAAGATCTTCAAAATCCTTCACCATAGAAGACTTGGTAAGATCCAAGATGATATCCTCAACATATACCTGTACCAACATGATATCTCTCTATCCTTCTTAATAACAGAGTTTTATCAATAGCCTCTCTCCCTAATATCCATTGTTTCAAAGAAAAGTGGAAAGTCTTTCATACATGCTCTTGGGGCTTGATGCAGGCCATAAAGTGCGTTTTTTTTTTTTTTTTGAACAACTCTGTAGACCTTGTTGGATACAGGGGGAAAAGGGATCTTCAAAACCTGGAGCTAGTTTGACATACACTACTTCTTGATGTTGCCATCTAGAATGCACTCTTGACATCCATCTGATAGACAATGAAGCCCATGAAAGATGCAAATGCCAAAAAGAGTCTTATTGCTTCAATTCTGGCAACTGGTGCGAACACTTCATCATAATCCACACCTTCTTCTTGTCTGTACCCTTGTGCAACTAGGCGTGCTTGTCTCATGATAATAGTACCCCTTCATCTCTCTTGTTCTAAAAACCCCATTTAGTTCCAATCACCCCTGCCTTCTGTAGGTCATCTTAACACCCTAACTCTTGTAAGCTTGAATTGAAGTAGTTCTTCTTGCATTGCTTTCAACCCAACTTCCATCTGCTAAGGCTTGAGAGACTTTCTTGGGTTCCTCTTGAGATAATAAATAAGCAAACAGGCAGGTTTGCTGATCTTTGTGGTTAGTTCTGTTTTGTTTGTATATAAAAGACAGCAATGCTTGATGTTGGTTTGAAGTACTGTCTTGAAGCTTTCTTCTTGTTTGAACCCCGACAGTACTTTTGCCAATAATTTGACTTTGAGGATGAATCTTATGAATTCTAAGTGTGGGAGTAGAGGGAAACAACAATGGTAGGATCCATGTATGTTTTAGTCAGCTACTCCGCTTCCTCAGCAATCAAAGAGTTATAGAGAAAACACCATCTTTTGGAATTCATCAATCAGAATCTTTAGTGTATTGCCAGTTACTATTGAGGAGGTGTATTAGCATAGTTAGAGTTGAAAGTAATGTCAACACACTCTTTTCCCTTGTCAAGTGCTATTCTCTTCGTTTTCCTCTGCAAAAGCATTCCTTTGAGCATCATTAATAAGTTTAGCAAGAGATTACTCTGATGTATCACACTTACAGCCATCATGAAGAACTTGTTCTTCAGAGGATAATGGAACTTCTTTGTCAGCAGTACGTTCCTCTGAAGGCTTATTCTGAGCTGCATGAATGTTTGGACCATGAACAATGAACTATTGAACATCTAAATCTTCAGCATCATCACAAGATATTCCTTGTTCTTTTGAATCAGCATAGTTTTCTTTCCTTACAGGAATGTAATTCATGGATGGAGTTAGAAGTTCAAGATCAAACATCCATCAGGAACCTTTTCCCTTTTGATTCTCCTGATTCTCAAGAAAGTTTACATGAAGACAAGTCTTGAACTTTTTTTTTATTTTCTTTCTTTGTGACCCTGTTATAGACTCTAAAACCTTTGCTGTTAGTAAGTATCCCAACAGATAGCCCTTCTTCTGACTTTATCCATCAAACTTACCCAAATGATCTAGAGTATTAAGTAAAGTCAGAGGACATCAAAAGGTCTCATGAACTGATGTTAGGAGATGCTTCCCATCAAGATTTCATAAGGAGTCCTTCACTTGAGGTTTAGTCACCAAAACACTATTAAGCACATAACAGGCAGTATGACTGCTTCAGCCCAAAATGAATAGGTAAAGGGAGCTGCTAACATAGTTCTAGCAGCTTCAATGAGAGTCCTATTCTATCTTCTGCGACACCATTTTTGCTGTGGAGTCTTTGCAATGCTATATTCTCTCTGATTCTTTCTTGGCACAAAACTCATTCATAGTTATTCTTGAACTCTGTTCCATGGTCAACACCTGATGTCTTTCACTTTATGTCTTAAGCTGTGTTCTAACCCACAATCAATCATGAAGCATATCATATGTTTCATCCTGTAAGCCAAGAAAAACACCAACTGAATTTACACAGTCCATCAGTCGACCACCAAGCAGTACTTCTTCCATTACACTCTCCACTGAAAAACAGGTCCAAACAAAATCCATATGGAGCAATTCAAAGAGGTTCTCTACAGTTTCTTTCATCATCTTCTTGCAAGATTGCCCTGTGCTGTTACCCTTTCTACATGCCAACAATGAGTAATCATGATTGGAATGTCTTTGAAGGTAAACCCTAACCAGATTGCCTTTAACCAACTTGTTTGATATTTTTGAAGTTGCATGCCCCAGCTCTACTGTGCCATAGGACGAATTCATCCTTTGTGTTGCCTTTGGCAACCTAACAAGTTTCCACAAGGGATAATATTCTTTAGATCCAGGCTGTATACACATTCTTTCAGAGCTCAAGTATCACCAGGTCTTCATCAACAAACTTAAACTTTGAGATAGGATAGACACTCCTTGTCATGAAGAGGACATTGTGCTTCTGTCACAGATTTGTATAAACAAATAAGAGATTGAACTTTAAGCTCATTCCACATAGCTAACTTTCTCAAATCTAAGCATGATGGTCTTAATGGGTTTCCTTTCCTGAGATTCTTCCACCTTTAGAGTTCATTTCCAAAAGCCACATACCACCTTTGAACTCTTTTAAAATTCAGACAACTTGTCCTTGTTCCTGGTTTTCATAACTTCCAGAGCATCCACTGTCGATGATAGCATAGTCCTTGAGATATCTTCTGGATTGCCCTGGACAACAATTACAAAGAATTAGACTCGTTATAGGTACCCAAGTCATAACTGTACATTGGATACCCTAATGGAGTTACAATACACAAATTGCTTGAGTGTGTAAAGACCATTATCCCTATTTCACAGAATCTAGATAGTTCCCTTTGTCTCCATGTTTGTTTGGATTATCATTGCATATCTTTTTGACAGTTTGTAGAAGTATGCATGGTAATCCCACAGTACTTCCCTTTCTTTACCCAGAAGATTTTAACAATTTCTGGTCTTTGTTGTCTATGAGAGTCCCTTGTATTAAGAAAGACCTTGATGATGGTGAAAAGCTTGAGGTCTAGGTTTATGTTATTCCACCTTGGATGATAAGTTACCAGTTACTTTTAAAGTACTGCGTTGTGGTACTTCTGGTCTGGCGAACTTTTCACCTTCCCTTGTAAGTACTAACGCATGATGGGATAAAAGACTTCCTTTGGAGAAGGAACCTATAAAGAGTTCTTTGAGAAATACTATGGTTCACCCTATTGGCGTTTTCCACACTGATCTTGTGTCCCTTGAACCCTGTGTTCCCTTAGGTTTATGAGTTTGGGTTTGTTTGAAGGTTCTTTCATGTAGATTACAGTCCTTGATTAAGTGATTAGGACTGTAACATACAAAACATAATTTACCCCCTTTGTTCCCAAGTCCCTTTGTCCTAGATTCTTGACCAATACTGTGTTGACTGTTTGGTGACTTGTTTTCAAAAGATATTTTACTATTTTCTGTGCTAAAAACAGTGTTCTTTTGAATTTCAGAAAATCAGTCAAATATTCTTCTCATCACTATCCAACCCAATCTTCAATTATGACTTTATTTCTATCAATTTCTGGTTGACTAGACTTTGTATTCTCTTGATTAAGGACCTTATTCCTAATGGCTAGTTCATCTATCCCTGTAAAAGAGACATTTGCCCTAGGTGGTATGATAGTACCTGTTGGTGGAGGTACTG
This sequence comes from Tanacetum coccineum, assembly GCA_026074375.1. NCBI lineage: Eukaryota > Viridiplantae > Streptophyta > Magnoliopsida > Asterales > Asteraceae > Tanacetum > Tanacetum coccineum. Next base: position 32,892 of record BQNB010013746.1, read on the forward strand.
AATGAAATCCTTTTGTCTTTTGGATGTTTGTATATAAAGATTCAGTCGAATTTGTACTCCCAGAAGAATTGTCACTGTCCTTACTACTCTAGACTCAATCCCAAACCCTATACATGACTTATCAGACACATATCTTTGTTTGTTTAGGACTTCGTTTTGAAGTACTGAAGCATTTGACCATTTTTCAAGTTTTACTTTGAAATCATCTCGTTCTTTTAAGGCTTGATCTAATTCCTTTTGTTTTTCTTCTAGTTTCAAATCTCTTATCTTTAAGTCATATTCCATTTGTTCATACTTATCACCCCATGCATATTCATTCTTTTCATGTGTTTTAAGCATGACCTCTAATGACTCTAAGCTCATTTGATATCCTAGAATTTCAGTCCTAGCTCTTTGAAAATTATCTCTTTCTTTTTGATAGTTTTCAAGCAACAGTTTATAAGACTTACTACATTTGGAACAGTAAGGTACCTCTGAGTTTGTAGCCATCAAAGCTAGAGATACTGGTGCATCATCAGCTTTGTTGCTCCAGTCAAAATCATCAAGTCCATCTTGTCCAAAGTGCATGTGCTCTGCATCAAACTCTATGCTCCAATCATCTTGTTCAACTCCAGTCAGTGCCATCATAGCATATGTCACTGGTTCAGCATCAAATTCCTTGGTCCAATCAATATCTTCATTGTTGTCTGTTGCCACCAAGGCTTTTGAGTTTGAATCTTCAATAGCCACAATCCTCTTTTCATTACGACCATTTGCTCTGTTTTCCTGGTATTTAGCAAATCTACACTCTCTAGCAAAATGACCTAACTTTTGACAGTTAAAGCATTCAATTTTTGACTTATCAAAGGTAATCCCATTCTTTGGCTTGAGGTCAATGGGTCTTCCTGTCTTCCTCATAAACTTCCTTATCCTTGCTGTTATCATAGCCACTTGCCATCGAATGTCAATTTCTTCCATAGCATCTTCATCAATTTGCAGCAGGTCTTCATCATCATGAGTTGTGGGCATAGATGCTTGTTGAGCAAAGAAGGAACATATGATTTCATCTGAGTGAGAAGCACAGTTGGGAGCAGTTGGCACCTTGCTCGAGATAGCTTGAGTATATCCTTTTGGGATATGTGCTGGTTCAGCAGTACTTTGTTTCAAAGTACTGCCTTTGACTTCTGTGGACAGAAAAGCAATGTTTTGAGAGTTTGAATTTGAAACACCCTTTAATTCAAGCTCATACACCTTCAAGTTGTTGTAGAGATCATCAAACTCCAATTCATCCAATCCAGGTTGTCCACGAATCATTGTAGCAACAACATGCCACACAGACGGTAAACTTCTTAGAAACTTCAAATTTGCATCTTCAAGGGATACTGTAGCATCATATAATTCAAGCATACTAAGGATGTGCTGAAACCTTTCGTATGCTGAGTCTAGCTCTTCTCTAGATCCAATAGTAAACGTCTCGAATTGTTGTTTCAAGAGATTCTTTTGCATCTTCTTTGAGGCTTCATTGCCTCCAAATCTTGCTTTTATGGCTGTCCATAAGGTTTTTGCATTTGTGGCATCATGAAAACTAAGAAGATGTCTATCAGGGATTGCAGAGAGCAATATGTTGAGAGCTTTCTCATTATTTCTTCTTGCGTTTGCAGCAAGTGAAGTTTTTGGTACTGATGAGGATGCAGGATCAGTTGTGGCTTGGTCTCCATTTGTGATTATATCCCATAGTATATGGTCAGTTATGGCAATATACTGTCGCATCTTCATGGACCATAGGTCATATTCACCTTTCTTGATTATAGGGATTCTAAGTGCAGTAACGGACGAGGTGGGAGGGATAGGTTCTGTTTCAGACATCTTTTATGAGTTTAGAAAGATTTCGATTGATTAAAAGTTCTTCTAGATCAGAGTCTCTTCACAAGCTCTGATACCACTTGTAGGATCGATATTCCTTAATGAAACACTGATATACTGTCAACTATGCGGAATCTAGTTGGCAGTACTTAAGAAGAACACACAATAGTTTCTCAAACGATTTCTTTTATAAACCTTTTGAATCTGCCTAAATTGCAGATCCCTAATACAATACTAATAATTCTTAACTCGTGTTTTTCTATTTTGTTCTATATATCTAAAACCTTCCCAGGGATCCTTTTATAAGCATAAGGATAACCACTAGTAGGTATACAGTCCCTGAATAACACAAATACTAATTGATGCTTATCACTAATAACTGTTACAAGATAAATGCTAAAACAACCGTTTAAACTTTATAGTTCCTATAATAACGACAGTACTTTGACTTTTTCATGGCAGAACTTTGACCTTTACTCTCATAAGTCCTAACAAAAGTTGAGTCAAATTTTCAAAAACATTGAGCCTTTTATCAACTTCTAACTTAATTTCATGACAGTTCTTGTTTGATGAGTTGTGAAATTAAGATTCAAGTTGTTACTTAGTTTAAGGATTTTGAAGAATTCGCTCGAGGATAGGCAAGGCTTTGATGATTTGATATGAATACTCAAATGACATAGATGTAGCACGACTATAGAGAGGCTAGGGTTGAGAGCAAAAATGCTTGGTGGTTTGTCCTTACCCAACTGATTCTTTTCTGGTTTAGTTGTTAGCAGATGCACTACTGAGGGTGTACTAGTGTAGCTTACCCGCACTGTTATTTTCATACTCTTTCAGACTACGGGATGTGTTGTTCTTTTTATTATGTTGTATTGAACTATTTGACTCGATTATATAGCCCAAGTGCCAAATTTTGATTGATATTTTTATCATTATCTTTCGGGGAAGATTTTATGTTGCGTTATCTCTACTCATTTACTTGATTAATTCTATATGGTTTGACTGATATATTATTGTTATCGTCATTGTACGAGTTAGAATTTACAACATATTTATTTTGTAAACTTTTATCCGCTTATTTATTTCTTATTCATATAACTACCAAATTGGTAAACTTTTAATTGCTCAACTAAACCCATATATTTTTTTATTGCCAATTGATCTATTTCTTTACCTATCTAATTATATATATAAGGAGTTTTCGACACGTATTTTTAAATAAATATTGATACTCCCTCTGTCCCATATTAAATGTCCAGTTTGACTTTTTGAAGCCTTTTTTTTCAACTTTAACATTAAATATTTTTGTTTGTGTTATATAATACTTGATGTAAAATATATGAATAGATTGAGTTTTAAATGTATTTTCATCTGGTATAATTTTCATCTAGTATTATATAACAAAAAAAAGTTATTTAAGATCAAAGTTGAAAAAGAAAGAATGCAAAAGTCAAAACTGGATATTTAATATGGGACAAATGTAGTATCTCTCTAGATAAAAATATATTCTTATAACTTACTTGCCTCATATATATATATATATATATATATATATATATATATATATACAGATACATATATATAAAAATTATTTTGATTAAATATTATATTCGTTACTACCACTACTAATTTTTATGGTACATATATCCTTATTTGATTATTTAACACTTTGTTTATAAGGCACGATAATTAACCTTAATCGAGTTTAAATTTTACAACATAATCATTTCCTAACTATAAATATACACATGAACTGTTTAAAGGTACGGTTTGTCAAATTTCTAATGAAGTGAATTCTTATGTAAATTGTAGAACTATGGCCGAAAGAAGCACACGTGGCAACACTCCCAACAACACTAACCCTCCTAACGAAACAACAGACGAAGTAGCCCAACAACTTAACACCGCATTACTGAATCTGCTAGCCCAACTTATAGCAGCCCTCGAAGGCAACCGAACAAATCAAAGAGACACCACTCAAAACTGCAATAGTTTAGGTCTTGTGGTGCCAAGGAGTTCTTCGGCACAGAAGGTGCAGTTTGTTTGTTAACATGGTTTGAAAGCACGAAGTCCGTGCTCCATATCAGTAAGTGTCCCGAAGAGAACCAAATTGAATTCGCGTCTTGTATGATGCAAGGTCGCGCCTTAATTTGGTGGAATACCCTAGTTCAAACTAGAGGACTGGTGATGAGGTGTCATCTTATACATTTTTTCGAGGTCATTTAACCCACTAAATCATGCAAATATCTCTAAAATACGTGCTTAATCGTTTCTTTTTGTGTTTTTAGCACTTGGACAACATTTGGAGGAAATATACGTGACTTGAACTCAATTTGGGAATAAACGTGACAAGATTGCAACTTTACACGAAGAGGCTCAAAAATTGCATACAGTGCGTGCAGACGGCGTTGCGATTTCTTACGATGGCGTCAGGATGTGCAAGCGACGGCGTCAGTATTTTGGTGACGACGTCTGGATTAACTGACTTAATTAAAGCCCTAGAAGATTTGGCGGGGCGACGACGTCGCAACTTACAAGCGACGCCGTCGCGATTGTTTTTCTATATATACAAACCCTAAATTTTGTGTTGAAGTAAGGAACAAAAAGTGGAATTCGTAGGGTATCTTAGAGAGCCAATTTTTATCAGCTTTTAGGTCGTTTTTAGGGTTCTCAAACCCTTTTGTAAACACTAATTACTCCATGTTTAATTAAAGTGAATACTCTTTATGCTTTAATCTTTCAATATGTCTATGTATTGTCTGATTATCTCTTCTTTACTTTCAATTAACACGATAGGCTAGATTTATTAGTGTTTGCTTATGATTGCATGAAACTTAGTTTGTAAATCCTTTTTCTATTGCTTCTTGTTGATGTATGTGCGCGTTAGGCTCTAGAAAACTAGCTTCTTAATTGCTTGCGAAGACGTCTAAGGAAACGCGATTGTGTAGAAAGGATACCATCACAACGATCTTCATACTACCTTGCCTTAATATGGTTAATCACCTTTTAAGTGTCTTTCAGTATGTCTATGTATTGTCTGATTATCTCTTCTTTACTTTCAATTAACACGATAGGCTAGATTTATTAGTGTTTGCTTATGATTGCATGAAACTTAGTTTGTAAATCCTTTTTTCTATGTTTTGTTGATGGTCATGTTCGCGTTCGGCTCTCATGAAAATAGCTTTTATTGCTGCGAAGACGTCTAAGGAAACGCGATACAACAATCTTCATACTACCTTGCCCTAATATGGTTAATCACCTTTTAAGTGTTTGAATGCGTGTAATGTAATCTTAGGGGCCTTGTAATAGTCTTCATACCACCTTACTTGTGCGTTGCCTTAACGGAATATTACATAGATGGCGGGTTTGTGGAAAACTAGAAGGGGGTTGAATAGTTTACCGCTTTTTAATTTATGGTTTTAAAGTGTTTGTAAAAATTCTAGATTCGCTGTTCGTGAATACAAAACGTGCAAATATAAGAAAAAATACACTTATCTAATACAATTATAAGATAGCTATGAGGAAATAATGCAAGACAATAGATAAGGTAAGAACTCTCAAATCACAATGCAGGATTATAGTGTTCGGTAAGAAGAACCTCTTCGGCCTACTCCACTCGAGCACCTACTCAGAGTTTTCTTCACGTATGTAAAAGCTCCCTTATGGCGTAGGAAAACTACACATCGTTGCTTACACGATTTACGACAAAGGTAAATGTGAGTTCTAATCTTTAGCTAGAACTATCTTATCACAACTTCACAATCTTCACTACAATCTTAGCTTCACGAACTGATAACGACTACACAAAATTTCTTCACACCCAACTTACCAAGCCTACTATATTAATCACACCAAATAACGCTATAGGCAAGATGTCACCAAGATTAACTACTCCTTACAACAATCACAAAGATCTAAACACTACACAATTGCAAGATTTATAAGTCATTTACACGTAATATAAAGTCTTGATATATGGATGCAATAAGATTGCTAACACATAAGTTATATTTCTTACTTGATGATGAAGTATTCTTCTCTTGCACTTGAGGAATTAAGATTGGATCACATTAGAACAAAGCTGTTATGATTATATGATCAAATGGGATTTAAGTGAGATGTGTGGGTGTTTTTAGAACAGAAAGAATAAGTGCAAAGGTGAGAAAATAGTGAGGAAAAAAGTCAAGATTTATAGGAACAAACTGGTGGGAGCGTTTCTTCTAATAGGTGGTCCCCTTAAAATACGGTGGGCGGTCCTTAAAAATTTAGGGGCCGCCCGTGTATTTAAGGGTGGTGCCCTTGACTTAGGGCTTCTAGTTTTGTCTTTTGTGTAGGGGAATTTTTGGAAACTTTTTAGGTTTAGGTCCGAAAATTTGAATTTCAAAATGTTTATTTTGAATAAAACATTTCTTTTAATTGTAGAAAATGTTTTGTAATGTTAATAAAATGTTTACAACATTTTATAAAAGTGTGAGGTTGAATAAAAATTTCATTTGATCATAAAATACATTAAGCATTTATTTATTCATACCTTTAAGTGATATAATTTTTGAAATAAAAATTTACTACTAATTACTTGTTTACGTTTAATTTTACATTGAATGTTTTTATATTTTGTGATTATCAAAACGTAAAGATGTGAAAAATATTAGTAATGTTTTTAGGCATTATATTTTATCAACAGGGTTTGTGCAATTTGTTCATGAATTAGGAAATACTTACACATTGCATTGCAAGGGTGACGACCAATAGAATTATGAGGAGCAAACTAAGGATTAGTGGATGAGAAAGTGAACACGTTTGTCTACCTATACGAGTTTTCAAATAGTTAGCTTAGATTTAATTTAGTTCATTAGTTTAATTAGTTTAAAATCAAACCCCCTTCAAACCAGAGATTTTACTTGCTTTCTTAAAAGTATAAAAATACAAAAATAACCTTCTTTCAACCCTTAGACCTTAGTTACATTTAGTTCGAGCCTTCACAAGCTATTCCCCTAGAAACCAATAACAAACCCTGAGTCTTGCCTATACTACACTACAACGGTTAGGTACACTGCCTAGGGAGTTGTAAAACTTTGGTGTTCGCAACCCCTACATCAAGTTTTTGGCGCCGATGTGAGGGAAATACTCTAGGTTTCAAATTCTATTTACCTTAGGTCTACTCACAAGATTTCTATCAAGTGACATTTTTATTTTCCTGTCAATTAGCTTTCTAATAGACTATCTTTTCTTTGTTCTCTTTGTTTTATAAATCACCCTTTCATTCACCATCATGATGTATGAAAGACCACCAACCACACTCTTTCAAAACCCACCACGAAACACAACCTTTCTGTTCTAAAATAATACCTTGGTGTTTCAACATCATCAATATGAATCTATCTACGATGCGTGGACTCATTTCAAAACTTAATACAAAGAGTCTCTCATCATGGCCTCGATTTATGGTCCCTTACTCAATTCTTTTATGATCATGTCGATGACTATACCTGATGACATCAAACAACGTCACTTTATTATATCATTTATCCCATCTGTTTTGCCCACTTTTATATAATTATTACATAATTTAGTACTTAATTACTTTAAAGTTGATAAATGCAGTAATTCAGGAGTGTTTTGTAAAGACAAGCTAAAAGGCGCATAATTTGGAGCTAAAACGAAGATATTTGAAGATTGTTGATTTTTGACCAATACGTCGTATCTAACAAAAGAGATACGACGTATCAGCGCCTAACTTCACAAGAAAACGCGTTTGACCAATTCCCAATACGGCGTATCCTTTCTGTCTACATACGCCGTATCCATGAAGATAACTATTCGAAATATAGTAAATCAAGTAAATTGGGAATGATATCACTGATTTATTGAGAACGTAGCGCGCACTCTAAGGAATCCAGCCCAATACGCCGTATCGACTTTGCCAGATACGGCGTATCGAGTCTTTTTCAGACACTATAAATAGAAGACTCAAAAACGAGTTTTTAGGGGGGCAATATCATATTCTTTATACCATACTCATTAAAGACGAATTTTAGAAGAGAAGATCAGCCACCAAGGTCAAGCATTGATCACGAATCCATAGAAGACATCGTGTAATTTTTACTCTCTTAATCGTTCGATTTAATTGTATGATACGCTTTAGAATTACAATGGTATAGCTAATTCCCTCCGGGTATTACCATCTTTATGAAAGTTCAATGTTTGGTTGTTTTAAAATCGATTTCTAATTATTCGTTTGATTGTTTAATTATGTTATCACCTCATACTTGTTTTGTGTTTGAAATATGCGACTATCATTCAGAACTGGGACTAGTGATACCTAAAAAGTAACCTAGATGTACCGGGTACTTCTCCCTATCGTGTTTATATTAACTGGACCAATAGTATCAAAATAACGTTTTGTCCTTTGTCTTGAATTATGAGCTTAGTTGACCGGTAGTGACCCGTTATGTTTCACAATCATGCTCTTAATTTAACTGATCAAGATTTAATATTTGAACTACCAGTATATAAAACACCGTCCAACAATAAGGGGTAAAGCCCCGTTGGGCTAGGGTTTTTAACAGATCACCACTGCTTTAATTCTCTAAGAAGATTAAATTAAACTAAATTTTGGCTAATGGACGCGTTAATAATACAGGATTTAATTGTGTCTAGTCTTAGGATGATGATCCGCCTAAGTCTTAAGAATGATATACCACTTTGAAAAAGTAATCATGCACTAAGAACAAACAACCATCATTGAACCGGATTCCCTTCGGCTAAAATAAGTTTTCTATCATATGCTTGTACCGCTTTTCTATCTTCTGATTTTTCTTCTTTATGTTTATAGTATTGAAATTGATATTTGTTTCCCACCAAAACCCGGGCCAGTCTCTCAGCTTAAAAACCCCATATCATTATACAACGTATATGCATAGGTTAAGACCAGTAAAAAAACTAAATAAAAATACTAATAAATTTATATGGATTAATTTTCCACTCTATGTTCGAACACCCACTTACCGCGAACCATCTGACCGTATACTGCTTGTTAATGTTGTTTTAGGTTGCGCTAAACATAAATTTAAAACTTGATAATCAATTAATGGACCCTACCACGACCACACATTAGGTTTTTGGCTCCGTTGCTGGGGTGTGAATTAATTAAACCTTATTCTTATTAGTATTTCTAACCATTAATTAGTTTAGTTTAGTGTAATCTAATTATTTAAATTCTGTCTGTATCTATTCGCATTGTGTGTTTGTTTAAATTCCTGCATTGTTCAATACAACGTATTCAATCTACTGAATACGGCGTATTAGTCCATTTCACCCTTTTCTCTATTGAAAGTTGATTACAGAAAAAAAATAGGCGACCCAAATATCACCATGGAGGAATACATCAGACTTGAAGAAGAAAAAGCTCGAAGACATGGTCGAATGTTTAATTGGCAAACTGCCACATTCGGGAAAATTGAAAACTATGAAGACGAGGACGACTATTTCATTGACTTCGAAACTGAATTCCCAGCCATAGTCTTTGATAATACATTAACAGCACTCCCGTCTGAGCCCACGGTATGTCCTCCTAATGAAAACAAGATAGATTTCAGAATATCATTAGACGAATCCAACGATGAAGATTACACGGTAATTTTTGATGAAAATTCATTTTCGTATAAGATAAATCCAGTCAATGATTTAAAAACGGATTCGGGAAATGATAATGACAATATGCCTTCGTCACCTAACCTTACTGTCTATTATTTTGATGATTTAGACTTCTTTAAAGATTTTGAAAATGAATTTCCAGTCATCGTTTACAATGATGCTCAAACGTCTAAATCAGATTATTTAACTAAACCGATTTTAAACCCTCAACATATCGATAAATTTAATTTAAACGATGAAACATCATTGTCTGAATATGACAAAGAGGACCAAAATGTTTTGCACTTTAATGATCTATTTCTCTTCGACATTATTCATCTCGGTGATTTAAAGTCAGAAAAAGACAATGATAATAATGATATCGATATAATACAGTGTTCAGAGGGTAATGAAATTACACATGGGTCAAATGGGCTTTCTGAAACAAGTCATGATAAAATCATTAAAACTTTCAGAACGGGAAGTTTTGTCATAAACTTAAAAGCAAATATCGTGATTTGGAATTATTACGCAAACGGAATGCTATTCTTTCTCATTATAAATTTGTATGTGCCGTTTGGCATTCCGTTCGACCCTAAGCGGTATTACAAGGATGGTTCTCATACAATAATTGAGGAGGCCAAGGTACGTTTTCCTTTTTTAAAACTTTGAAAAGTTGGTCTCCATACGGCGTATATACGTATACCTATACGCCGTATCAATTTAATGTCTGATACGCCATATCAGACAAATCCCTATATGGCGTATCCAGCGTGGGTATAAAAACCCAGCTAATACGCCGGATCGTTTTATACATACACTTTTACTCACAAGCAAAAAAAATTTACCGCGCCCTAAAACTTCAATCTCAATCCACTTCTTGCTATATCATCTAGATCCTAATACAAGGTATGATTCAATTTATTTCTTTCTTTCTTTTTCAATCAAGAATTAGGGTTAGGGTTTAGATTTTTAAATTAGGGTTCGTATGACTGATATATGCTTTCCCCCTCCTCTTATGGATATTAGAACTAAATAAGCACAACGTTGATAAAATGATTAGGGTTAAACTGAGTAAAATAAAGGGAAAAACCCCATTTCAATTTTAACTGCAGAAGCAATACGGCATATTCAATCCGTTGGATACGGCGTATTGCCTCAAAATTTTACCCAAAATTTAAACCTCAATACGACATATCCAATGAATTAAATACAACGTACTGATCTAATATTAGGGTCGATGTTTTAACTCCCATACGCCGTATTCTATTGAATACATACGGTGTATTGACCTCAGACCTTTATATACGATGTATCCTTCTATGAATACGCCGTATTAGCCCTCACACAGAATGATTTCTGTTTACTGATTTGGTTAAAATTTTCAGATATGGCACCATTACCCGCTGCTGATCAGAGACACCCTTGGCTCAGATACCAGGTTGAGGGATACACAGAGGGGATTAGACATAGTTATGAGCAGAGGCTCAAGGCGATATGGAGCAGGCCGGTTAACCGGGTTCATGTGTTAGATTTTGAGGGTTTGACTCCCGAGATGAGACATGATTTGGCAGTGAGGTTGAGGATGGTGTATACTGGGGGAGAGGGCCAGCAGGTGTCCGTGAGTCACGCTTGGAGGAGACTATTTGGGATCTGGGTACCTTTGGTCCGCGAGTTTATTCTGGAGTTCCTTAGTACTTGTAGGATGAGTGATACAGAGATGGGACTGGATGTTGCTGATACGCTGTGTTTCCAGTTGGGAGGTGTTAGGAAGAGGATGACATAGAGACAGTTTATTTTGGCTTTAGGATTACACACGGATCAGGAGATGGAAGAGGCTGGGTTTGAAGCCTACTAGGATGGCAGTAATAGATTGATCCCTAACAAGGGGGATCTTAAGGATTATTGGATCGAGATCTCTTCTGATAAAGACTTCTTGGGCCCTGCCCCTTCTTATGTTCTTATTCGAGACCCTGTGAGGATATTGTGCCACTGGATGATTGCTTATAGTATTTCTGGTAGGGGACAGGCACATGAGAAGGTGACCAGTGTTGATCTCTTCTACCTCTGCAGCATGGACCAAAGGACTACTAACATCCCACATCTATTAGCGCAGTATCTGTTTAGGCATGCGGAGGGGAGGGAGAGCGGGGCTAGGTTATCAGGAGGGCACTTCATTGGGCGTCTGGCTATGCATTTTTGGCTTGTCAGTGACAAGGGATTGAGAGGGTTGCAGGTAGTCACCCGAGAGCTCCTGTTGATTGATTTATATAAGCTTGGGAGGCTCAATATCTGCACGAGGTTCGGTGACATATGGGATTGGGTAGCCCATCGACCAGAGAGGCAGCGGGCTGCTGCGGCTGGTGCCTATGGGGCCGATGAGGCTGGTTCGACAGCCGACGAGGGCGCTCAGGAGATTCCAACACTAGCACAGGCACCTCCACTACCTCTACCCGCTCCCCAGCCTCGGACTATGTCACAAAGGATCGAGAGGATCGAGGAGGAGGTGTATGACTTACAGCGTGATATTGTAGGCTTGCGAGGAGTTATCGAGAGCTTCACTACCGAGCAGTCTAGAGTCTCCACCTGGTTGATCACCTGCATGACACAGCTCATGGACGCCAGCGGCCATACTTACCAAGCATTCGATAACACCCTCAGCTCACGGATGCCCCTACAGAGCGTGTCCAGGCCCCATGGATATGCGATGCTAGCACCTCTGCAAACCACATTCTGATGCTTAATCCCACCCTTGATCTCTTTCCCCTTTTATTATTATCTTTTGTGGATCTGTACTGTATATTACACTTATGACACTTTGATTACCGATTTCCTTTTTGATATATTATATGATGATCTTGGTTTACTTGTGTGTGATAGAATCAAGACCCATGACATCTTTCGTAAAAAGGACGAAGGATGGACCGTACATCGCACCAATTAACACGGATGAATGAAGAAAAGAAAAAGGTCGAACTTAAAGACCAACTGAAATAAAAGTGTTTCTCGGGAGACAACCCGGTCATTTTAATTGTTTGTCGCATTTAATTGTTTGAATTTTAATTTTCTGCACGAGTCTGTCTTCCCAGACATCACATACAGAGTATTGAACCCCATTGGATACGGCGTATGTATGTTTGGACGTTATCAGTTTTAAAACTTAATTATTTAATTTCCAGTAAATTAATTGTTTCTATAGGAACAATACAGCGTATCCTAGGGTTTGGGTTACGACGTACTGACCCCTGTACAGTTGTGTGTTTAATTGTTTTCTTGTACCATTGTAGTGAGAGAGAATTTGCACTTGTCTTCTAATCTTTTATACAGGACCTTGCTGAAACTATGATATAGTATATGCTGAAAAAGACTTGTGTTGGACTCATCTGGGCATTCTGAAGCCCTAGTCAACACACTTTTTGCTCAAGAACTCATCATGGAGAATTATCACGAGCAAAATATCAGGGAGTTTTCCGTTCTAATTTTATTTTCCCTTATTATTTAATTGTTTTATCTATACAACAAGGACGTTGTATAATTTAAGTGGGGGGATGGAGAATTAGAACGTACTTGTCTTCTTTTTTACAAAATAACATGCAAAGTATTTAAAAATGGTCAAAATTTAAAAACTTCAACATGACTTTTGTAAAAATCACTAGTTACATTACCTAGCGCACTATAACCCTTGATACATATTGTGAGAATTAAGCCTATTCCGTTTCCAACTGTCTACTAAATTCCACAAATTTATGAGTGTGCCGGTGATGTAGTGGACTTTAGAACTTGGCCTGGTATATCACTCGAGACCGCCATGATTAGTACTATGGATTTAGATGGAAGAACATGTTCAACTGATAAATTTCTAGGATTAAACCAAATAGCCTACATGTCGTAAAAATAACTAACTTCACTGGTTAGTTAACTCCCGTGTAACCCTTGATTACTCTCATTTTTAGAGTAAAATCCCCTAGAACAACCTGTTGAGCCATTCCTTTCTTTTTGTACACCATATTATATGTTTCGTTACACCTTTGCACCTTAGCCTACCGTGTAGATTAAGCCTATTTCTCTATGTTGCTAGTTGCTTTCGTGTAAAGTCTTGTATTTCCTGTGTCAAAGTGAAATTTTTCTATCTCTGTAATGGTCGGGAAATTGCACAATGCAATGGGAAAATATGTAGCTCGTAAGTTTCGCTACTTTTCGCTGTTGGGATTCTTGATTTGATGAGACAAAATGAATAAAAGAATGAAACAAAAGGATCAAAGTCGTCATTATAAACTCTACATCAAAACTTGAGTTTATTATGTAATATGAAAAAAATGGAAAAAGAGAAAAAAGCAATAAAAAAGAGAAGGACGAAAAATAGTCCGTTACAAAAAAGAAGTTATACCAAAGGAATCAACACTTAGAATGATCGATTATTCATATGAAGACTTATAAAAATAATGATGTAAGTTTCTGTAAAAAGTGGCCGTATCACCATTTTGAAAAAAGTATGTAAAAGCGGGAATGTAATGGGGAAAGGTTTGAACCGTTATGGGAAATGTCACTTTGGTTGTCTTGTCATTTTATGACGAGGCGTCTGTCTATATATTCGAGTCTTGTCATGGAACGATCATGGTAAGTTTTACTAGCAACCCAAATCCTTAATTGTTGGCTTAATCGATTTGTTTTGTGAATTTTATTTTAACAAGCACCATTTTACAAGTGTCCTTCCTAGCAACTACCTTAGTGTCTACTCGAAACTAGGACATTGTTCGAGCATCATGTCTATTCCGTCATATACAGCCATGTAGTGCATGTCTCAGCATGCCTTTATGTTGATGACAACATTTTGGTGAAAGTTAGAAGCTCCCCTACCCCGTTATTATCGTTCTTTATCCTAACCCGCTGTTAAACATAGAACAGGGATGTGTATCGGAATGTATATGTCCCTTATTCCTTCATTAACGGATCCATCTTATATACGATACAGCTGCTATGATTGGTGTGGCAACTTATGGAGCAAGACTGTTGCATGATCAACCCGTAAGCCTTCTTAACCCAATTTAACTTGACTAGTTCTTCCTTAGCTTTTAGCGATGGAGATGTTGTATCCCTTGCCAACCTATGAAACGAATCTAATACACGACCGAGCAATTGATCGTACTACTTAAATGTTGCACCCTATGATTTATGTTGAGTGATCTGAGTGTTTTTTTTCATTTCCATATTTCATGCGGAGCACGACATTACAGGTGATTAGACAAAATGATGCTTAAACAGAAAATCCTTAACTTCATGTTCGGGACACATTTTTTCATAACTAAAACTTTTTTCTAAAGTCTATCTGAGGACAAGTAGATTACTAGTGGGGGATATTTATGACATCAAATAACGCCGAATTTATTATATCATTATCCCATCTATTTGCCCACTTTTATATAATATTATTGCATTATTGGTACTTAATTGCTTTAAAGTTGATATATGCAGTAGATTCCAGGAGTGTTTTGTAAGATAAGCTTAAAAGGCCATAAATTGGAACTAAAACGAAGACATTGATGATTTTTGAAAATTCACCAATATAGCCATATCCAACGTAAGAGATAAGGCCGTATCCACCGCCAAGACTTTCTGACAAAAAAAACGCTTTTACCAATCCTAAAACGGCGATATTGGTATGTGCTTAAATACACATACCTTTTACCTTTAAAAACGAGCTTAAATAACCAAGAAACTGACTTAAAAATGCCAAATATACGCTGTTTTGTTAATTGACATTGGCAGGAACGGATATCCTAAGAAAAGGAGACGAAAAACAAATCAAACAACAAAACCGGACTCTCGGAATTGAAAAGACTTTTGAAAGAAACAAAGCCAAATTCAAAGCGAAAGTCAATCAAGTCAAAAAGTCACAGAAAAGTCAACTGGTCAAAGTCAAAGTCAACCCAAGTCAACCCCGAGGCCAAAAGTCAAAGAAATATAAGTTTAGGGACTGAAATTGTAAATCCCTAAACTTAGATTTAAAGAAGAAAAGAGGAGAAAAGAAGACAAGGGTGCAATCTGCCATTTCTGCAAAGTTACACTACAAGGGCCAAAGCTGGCAAGTCCATTAAACTTATACACCAAGGACGTGTACTGAAAGAAGTTATATAACTTTTGGGGACTTAACTTGCCAAGTCCCCAAAGTTATTTGACAACAAGGACGTACGGTGCAAAGTGACATAACACTTTGGAGGACCAACTTTGCCAATTCGCTCAAAACTTTGCCTGTCACCCCCAACCTCTATAACACTTTTTCCCGCCCAAAACAAAGTACAAAATTCACGGGTTTATAAACCCATTTTTACCCTGTAGATTACCACCACCACCATGGGTAATCACTTTCCCCCCTCCACTAACTTTCCCAGCTGTGAGATGCCAATTTTGGCAATCCACATCTCCTAAAGCTTATTTCGACGACCAAGATGACCCAAGAAAGATTGAAGGCCAGGATTTGTTTGCTTTTCCCCTCACACAACAAACACAACCCTTTTGTGTGTCTACAAACAAGCACAACAGCAAGAGCGAAAAGAGCAAGACTCGAGTCGAATCTTTCCTATTTATATAAAGCTGTTGTAACAGCATTGTGGATAACATGTAGTTTTAGTAGTTTAAGTTAGTTTAACAAGTAATTTCTTTTTTGTTCAAGTGTAATTTAATCAATTTTTTAAGTTAAATGGATTCTTTAAGTACTTGCACTTGTTTAAATGAAATTCAGTTAGGTTTTTATTTGTTCTAAACCCTTAATTGATCACCAAAACTCCTTAAGTTCTCATTTAACCATATTTTACATTCTGTTTTTAAAATACTATAAGAAAATTCAAAAGGGTTGACAAAGGTACTGTTGGGATTGAAGTCTTGGATGATAAGCTATAAAGGATGGCTTATTGGGGTAAAGCTTAGTTTTAGCTTATTTATAAGCTACGGGTAGGGTTTAGAGCTTATTTAGGTCTTCAAAGAATCCTTTATGAACAAAGGATCAAAGGTAAAATTTCTTTCAATTTTGCTTATTTACTGTAGCATTAAGCTTATTTAGCTTATTTTTAGCTTATCACTGTATTTTGTGCTTATTAGAGGTAACTCATGCTTAAGTTTGCTTTTATAGATCTTTCATTTCATTTTCATGCAATGTTAGTTAAAACTGTCATCATTAGCTAAATATGTCATAGCTTATTTGAGTGCTTATTTGCTTGCTTTTTGTCTTTATTTGTCTTAAAAGGCTTAAGTAGTGTTAGTATTTTAGAAACTTCAGTTTAAAATAGTTTTTATAAGATTTTAAGTCACTTTTTAAAAACTTAAGGGGTGTTTGGGTCAACCTTAAAAACGGGTCAAAATGGCTTTGGCATGGGTTGGGGTCATTTAGTTAGGTTTAGCTTAAGTTCTTAAGCTCATTTAAGCTGTTGTTAAAAGTTTTTAAGTCTTAAAATTGTTTTTCTAGATTCTCTAATTGTCTCTTTGAAACTGTGGATGTTAAGAAAAGCCACAAGTGCTTATTTAGTTAAGCACTTGTGAGTTTGAGTTTAAGTGCAAAAAAAGGGTCTGTTTTTGTGTGTTAAACATCCTATTAAAACCTTGGTGTCTTTTGACTTTGTAAGTCAAAAATCACCAAGTGTTTGTTAGTGACAGTTTTTAAAAATCCAAAAGCTCTTTTTCACTTCACAAATTCAGCTAGTTAAAATGGTTTTTAAAAGTCCAAAATTGGTGCACAACTCCAAAAGCTAGGGTATTAAATCTGTTTGAGCTTATCTTTTTAATTTGAGCTTATTTGACAGCTTTTAACAAGCTGTCAAATAAGCCCCTAGTTTTAAGCTTTAATCTCCCCTGGTGCAAAGGGGAGATTTTAAGCCACTTTTTCTTGGTTTTTAAGTCCATTTAAGCCCAATATCTTGGCTTATTTTAAGAGCTTATAGGCTCTTGTATAAGCCCCTTAAGTTTCAGACCTTAAGGAGCTTATTTGTTGGCTTAATCTTAGGCTTAAACTTGGCTTTTTCACTGTTTTTGCATTACTTAGGTGTAGGGACTGCTTATTTTGCTTTAGGCTTATTGAGCTTTTCTCACTAGCTCATTTTAGCTCTTAATAGCTTTTTAGGTCAGTGTGGTAAGCTGTATTTGCTTATTTTCCTTTACCTTAGGCTTTAGTTTGTGCACACAAGCCCAAGAACTTTAGCATTTATGCCTTTTAGCTGACTTATAGACTTTCTTGTCCACTAAAGCTTTTGTCAGCTTATTAGCTCTAGCTTTTTAGCTTTTAGTGCTTTATATGTTACTTAGGATCATCCTTTTAGCTTAACCTAGGTTTAAGATAAAGCCCCTTTTGTATATGTTTTATATCTTTTTAGTCCTAGCTTATTTGGCCCAAAGTGCCCCAAGACTTAGCATTTTTTTTAGCTTTTAAAGCCTTTTTAATCACTCTGTCGAGTTTAAGCAAATTTTTTAAATGCTTATTTATGCTTCGTAAAAAAGTTGTAGAAGACAAAGTTGTATAAGCCCACGAGCTTAACAACTTTGCTTCTTTGAGTTTTCGAAAAAAAAAAGGGGAAAGACAATTGGTCCGGGTGAGCAAGACTCGAACCCGTGACCAATCGATACATTCCCCTTTTACACACACTCCTTACCACTGGCCCTTGGGTCTTTTTCGTTAAAGACTCAAGGGCTTTACTACTATGGGATTTGGCTTATAAGACTAATAACTGTACACCAGCTTATCGGGCTATTCCTTAAGCAAATATTGTGTTTCTTTATTTTTCGTAAGGATTGTCAAAGTGTCTAGTATTTTTAGTAAATTTTTCAGAATTTTTCGTAGTCATTTAATATTTTTTATAATTTAATTCGTAAAAGATAATTAATTCATAAAAAATATAAAAATTATCAAAAAATATTTTGCTTTTAGAAAATTTTCTTTTGTCATATAGTTTGTAGAAAGAAAAATACAAAAATTTTCGTAGGTCACTTTTTACAACTTTCTCCCTTTTTAGAAATAACAGTCGGGTGCTGGATTTAGTCTTGACTCGTTTTTTGGTCAAACAACTCCGTTTTCGGTCCTGTCTTTTTCAATTCTTCGTTATTTGTTCCCTAGAGTAGTTTAGAAGTGAAAATTTCTTCGTAGGGTTATTTTTAAAGATTTTAGGTTTTTCCTCCTTTGTTCGGGATTCGTGCTCCCGTTTTTCTGCTTAATTTCGTAATTTTTAGGAATTTCTTAAACGTTTTTGTTTGTTATTGTTCAATTTGACTTTTCCACACTCTCAAATCAATTCTCTCCTTCAAACTCAAATCTTCGACTGTATCGATCTTCCAGCACAGCCTCGTTGGGGAATTAACGACCCGGGAAAATTCTATACTGCTCTCGGTTTTATTGACTTTGTTTCCAGACTATTCTTACTATATATATCCTATATTTTATTATATATTATATGTATTTTAAGGTGTAGTTTGGCAGCGATCAATTTTTGGCGCCGTTGCCGGGGAGGCTGTGATACCGATTTTCGTTACGTTTGACATTTTGTGTTTGAATCTGTGAATATTTTCTTTTATAAAAAACATAAAAAATACAAAAATATTTTTCATTTTCTTTTATTAGTATAATTATCAGATAAAAAACCAAAGAAAAACCAAAAAAATATAAAAACATTGTCCATAAAAAAGAAATAAAATTCACAAATTGGTAAAATACCAAAATATAATATTCTCAACTGAGGTATTATCATAATAACTTCCGGTGAACTTGTTGGTTCCCAACTCGAACAAAAGATTTAAAAACTTGCCATTTGTGTCTCTTACGACGTACGGCTCACCTTGGAAAGTTAAACAAACTATAAAGTGGGTATAAGGAGGGTTGTTCCGAGGAACTACGACCCGAAAGGAGAAATAAGCTTCGCGCTATTCCTACTCCTCCGCTCACCTGTGCGTTTATCTTTTTGAGAGCTACCGAAGTATTTTTTTAGTTTATTTGGTTTAAAGTTGTCTTATCTTCATTGTCCGTTAAATCAATTGTGAATAAAATCATGAAAAATCAAAAAAAATTTAGAGTAAATTTCTTTTTTATTTCTATTTTTGTGCATGCGCAATCGTTCTCAATGACGAGACGTCGACAAACCAAAAGTTCCGGTACAAAACTTCTGTTGAAATCATCCAATATTGAGTAACTCTGATAATCCTCCCATTGTCACGAATTGGCCGATAATCGAACTATGGCTGCAATTGCTCGAAGACACCACCGTAGGGGTTACGAGGATGGATTTGTTGTTCCCGAAAATTTACCGGCGACAACTTTGAGATCAAAGCGCGTCGTACTTAATCTTGGTTAAAACAAGAAATTTATTTGGACACGATAAAGAAGATCCCACATGCCCAAATCGATATTTCAACAAGATCACTTCTACGTTATGAATTTCCCGGAACGTTCCCGATAGTCGGTTAAGCTTTGGCTTTTCCCATTTTCCCTCGAGGGAGCTGCCCTCGGATTTGGCTTGAAAAAGGAGCCCCCTCGATCGATTTGACATTGGGATGATCTTGTTTGTATTTGTGTGTCGGAAATTTCTTTAACAAATTCTTCCCTCCCTCTAAAACGACAAATCTCAGAAATGAAATCACGAGATTTCAGCAAAAATTTGATGAGACATTTTATGAGGCTTGGGATCGTTTCAATGATCTTCTTAGGGGATGCCCGCATCATGGGTTTTCAGAATTGCATCAACTCGATACATTCTATAATGCCCTAAATTCCAATGATCAAGATTCATTGAACTCCGCTGCGGGTGGTAACTTTTTGGACAAAATGCTCGGTGAATGCCTAATAATCTCGTGAGCAAATCCAAAGTTCGTCAATCACGAAGCAAAGCCATTGTTTCAAAAGTGAGTACGAGCTCTTCTACCCCAGCAGTTTCATCCGATGTTGCTGAGTTAAAAGATATGGTTAGAGCATTGATTCTCGATAAGAAAAACCAAACTCCAGCTCCCGCTTCCGTAAAAGCGGTTGAGCAAAGTTGTGTAACTTGCGGGGGTGGACATTCTTACCAGAATTGTCCAGCCACCAATGACTATCGTGACAATATCCAAGAATACGTGTCACAAGCCGACGCAGTTAACTAGACAAACCAGGGTAATGCCAAGTTTCGACATCAGATGGTTGCTAACCAAATTTGACCTCCAGTTTCTCCTATGCTCAAAAAACATCAAACAAACAGAATCGGTGGGGTATTAATTTCAACCAAAATCGGGGAAACAATTTGAACCAAAATCGACGGTAGTATTTACAGTCAAGGATACATGTTTACCAACCTCAGAGATTCTCGCACCTCTACCACGACTTTAAAGCTCCACCATACAAAGCTCCGCTCCAGCTCATCAACTCCAGGTGTGTCTAAGTCTGATTTTGATCACTACGTCACATAGATAATGACACGGTTATGGCAAAATATGCAAAATCAAATGGCAAACATAACGGTATGATCACCAAATTCGTGAATAGTAATACTGCTTCTACTTCGGGCTCGGGTTCTCTTCCAAGCAACACCATTGCTAACCCGAAAGGTGATGTGAAAGCAATCACTACCCGAAGCGGTCGTTTTATAACGGGGACCTCAATACTTCTTCTCCTTCTAGAGATGGAAATAGAACCCGAGGAGACAAAGGTGCGTGCAACCAAGACACGAAACATCCAACCTCCGGTGGTCCACAAAACGTCATGAGCACCGCCGTTGTTATTCAAAGGACTTAAACCAAACCTTGCCTTTTCCTGCAAGGAGCTTGAATCAAAGAAAAGTTCCCGTGAAAAAAGACGTCTTTGTAGCTCTTCAGAAATTTATGGAGATTTGTTTTGTAGAATCTCCATTTCGAGCGTTAAGTTCGCGGTAGTGCTCACCAATTAACAATATGCCCAGAAATTTTCCACCATGTTTAGAAAGCTCCTCAATGCAAAGGATAGATGATTGAGTGACAAAACTACCGTTGTAAACGAGTAATCTGATCGTCGGTTGTATCCTTAAAAATGTTGTCCGAGGGAAACTTGGACGTCCCTGGTAGCATTTATCTATACGTGTGATTTTTCGGGAGATGAGTGTTTGAATGCTGTAGGCATTAGCCGATCTCGCTGGTTGCAAGCATCAACCTAATCCTTCTCTCTATTGTGAAAGAGAACCTAAGTCTCCCAGCTTTAACCAAAACGTCCGAATTATCATGAACTTTGCTCGACTACTGTTTCTTATTGGACTTACATTCATGTTTCATCCCGAACGATTTCTACTCCAACCGGCATCGCCGAGGATGTTTTCGTGAAAGTTGGAACGTTCTTCTTTCCTGCCGATTTTGTGGTCGTTGATTACGTTTGCGACTCTAGGGCTCCCTTAAATCTTAGGAAGACCTGTCTTGAGGACGGCTCGTGCTTAATTTTGATGGTTCACGGTTGAACAATGACCCTTAGACATCGATTGACCAATTCCGTAACCTTCAAAGTTGGTGACACTAAAACTCTCTCCTACAATATCATTGAAACGGTTAACCGAGTCGATGTTATTGATATGGCTTGTGAGGAATATGTTCAAGAAGTACTTGAAACTTCTGAATGTGGCAATCCCACTTCTACTTCGGATCTTACAATCGATTCTCGCTCTCCATCTTTCACTCCCTTCGGAGGAAGTGATTTTCTAATGGAAGAGATTGATGAATTTCCTGAACGTGATGATTCATTACCACGGGTGTTGATGGCATATATGTATTTGAGGGAGATACTATTTACCTTGAGGAGTGTTAAGTGTGATCAATAGGTGACCCAAATCTCCCCTCCGTCAACAGTTTGTGAAGTTATTGTTCCTGAAAAGGTTAATTCTTTATGTGAAGATCCTCCGACTGAACTCAAAGACTTACCATTCCCATTTTTGGTATGCGCATTTTGGAGTGGTGATATGACAAAATTTACACGTCATAATTGCTAAATAAAACTTGTAAGATGAGTATAAAACCGCCCTGGATTAGGTTTTATGTCACAACAAACGTGCATAGCTTGGAAGATTTCTTGATATTAGGGAATAAATCCACCAGTTTTTGACACCATAAGATTTTGATGGAAGGAAAATGCCAAACCCGTAGTCCAACATCAGAGGAGAGTTAAACCCAAAATCACGAGGTTGGTTTATTAAGCAAAGAAGATATCAAACTTCTTGATGCAGGGTTAATCTACCCTATGTCTCTGACCAGCCCCTGGTGAGTCCGGTTATATTGTGTCCCTAAGAAGGGATGGCATAACCGTTGTGAAAAATGAAGACAATGAATTGATACCCACTAGGATGGTTACGGGATGGCGAGTTTGCATCGATTACCGAAAACTCAATGATGCAACTCGCAAAGACCATTTCCCTTTACCATTTATGGATCAGATGCTTGAGAGATTAGCCGGAAATAAGTACTATTGCTTTTTGGACGGATTCTCTGGTTACTTTCAGATCCCGATTGACCCACTTGATCAAGAGAAGACACTTCACACTGGCCCTTTATGATTCGGCTTGGTATATGCATACACTTATATAAGCAACCCTATCACAGAAATCCTAACGAATGCCTGACCAAGGGCAAAAGTTAAAAGGTCAAATTCCACAAAAGGATAAAATACACAAGATAGAATCAATGATAAAAAGATTCCGGAAGAGATATTCCCGGGTCGTATGTCCCAACGAGGCTGCAATTGAAGGTAATCCTGGTTTGATGAGAAATTGAATGATGGAGAATATTTAGATATAATGGAAACACTGATATAATTACAACTAAAATTAATTAAATAAAACCTAATTTAATCTACGGGAAACAGATGTAGGAAATGGGGATCTTAAAAACTACGGGAAACAAAATTAGTTATAGGGAAATCCTAAAATTAAATCTATACTAAAATACGGGGAACAGAATCAGGTATCGGGAAACCTAAATACTAAAAATTAAGAAAATAAATGCTAAATTAATTTAAAAATCAAAATTAAATTCTAATTAACTTAATTTGAAAAATAAAGAAAACTAGAACTAAAACGGAGGTCGTTTGAATGTAAAACGAAAAGAAACGGTAAAACGCACCCGGTAAAACGGGTCTAAGACTGAAATTTAAGAAAAATTAAGCCTACACTAAATTTTATATTTTTCCTAGACACTAAATGACAAAAGAAAATTTTATAAAAAAGAAAAATATTTTTTTATTAATTTTCTGATTTTTTATGAATTTATAAAGATTAATAACTAATTAAAACTAAGAAAATAGAAAAAGACAAAAAATAAAAGTTATAAAAATTCTGAAAAAATAAAATTAAATAAAGAAATACAGTTAACATTCTAAAATATTAAAAATGCCCTACAAATTTTATGAATAATTAAAAGTAAATTAAACTAATTAAAATTGATAACCTAATTCTATTTATATTAATTAAATTAAATAAACTAATCAGCTGTCATTTATAGGGCTAACAGTGAAAGTGAGTCGCAAGGACTAACGAATGGTTAACAACTTTACTAACAAGGGGAATAACTTTGTTAACTATAAAGAGAAATTTAACACTAATGGTCCCAGGCACACACTCAAGTACCGATTACATGCTTAGTCCAAAGTGTTCTTTTACAAAAAGCTATAAAAGACTCAAAGTTGTTAAGGGGTCAAGGGGAGTCTTTTTTGTAAAAGAGACTTATGCTTTTTACTCCACTCTAAATAAAGCTAGTAGAAACTTGAGGTTTTGGACTGACAGTGCTTAAAAAGGCTTATGAGCTTATTTTTCTGTCTTATTGGGATTTAAGCTAACAAGATAAGCTAAAACTTATGGGGGACAGTTAATAAGGCTAAGGGGAGTCCTAAATATAAGCTAAGGAAATCTAATAAGCCCTAAAATAAGCTGAAATCAATAAGCTAAATCTAAATAGTTTATTATAAAAACAGAAAAAGGGGAACTTTAAGCCTATAATAAGCTAACAAAATAAGCTTACTAACTAAAATAAGTGCTAATCCTACGACAACGACCATATAAGCTATGTTTTTAAAGCAATAAGAACCTATGGCTTAATTATTAAAATTAAGCTGAAAAGTTGGGGCGGCAATTTAGGTGTTCAGCTACCAGAGGGGAGGGCTAGCGCAGGGGCTCTTTAAGGCTTATTTTGGCTTATTGAAATAAGCACTTAAGAGCTTTTGACCCAAAACCAACCACAAACAGATTAAAAGGGCCCATAATAGAGCTTATTTTCAAAGTTTGGTTTATAAATGAGGACTTAAACCTGCTGATATTAGGGCTTAAAAATGGCTGATTTCAAGAATTATGCATACATACACACTTGGCTATATTTGGTATCTCAAAATGACAGAGCAAAGGAACTTTTGAAAAGGCTATATATGACTAAAATAAGCACAAGAAGATGATGCTTAAGCTGTTTAAACAGCTTAAGCTGTTTAACACAATGTGGCTTATAGAACTTTGACAAAAAGCAAAGGAGCCTTAAAAACTTATTTTTACACTAAAAATTATGAGTAAAATGGCTTAAATTGGCCTACACACTCAGCCAAGAATGGCTGAGTGCCTTTGACCCATAGTGGTGCTCAAACTGACCCATTTTAAGTCAGTGCCAAACACCCCTTTAATTTATAATTTCGGTTTTTTATCCTTTTTTAATGGAGTAAAAGCTGAGAAAAGGATTTAGAGGGTGTGTTTGATGACTTTCACACATTGTTAACAATTTTAAACAGAATTAAACTACTTTAAATTATACTTCATATTTCGACATAGTAATTTCACAAAAAATCTTAACTTGTATTAAAGCTGGAAATATTACACTAAACTTAAAAATAAACTAAGTTACAACACTTTTAAAGGACAAATTTAATTAACCTTTTTACACTAGAAAAGTAATAAACAGGGGAGTGTGGTACTCGGCTGTTTTCTTCTATTTTATATAAGTCCAAAGGATTATCTTTTTGGTATTGGGATGTGTTTGCTCTTTGTGAGTGTACAGCTTCCACAGCAATCCTTAGCCTTCATTGGCTCCTTACAAACATTCTCAGCCTCGCTGGGGGGTGCGGGTTTTTGTGTATTATGATCTGGAAAAGTTATAGGGGTAATGGGGAGGTGGGAAATGGTGAGGGGTAGGCTGGGAAGTGTACTAGGGGTGGTGGTTTGGCCTAGAAACCATGGGAGAGGGAGGTATGGTTTTGGCGGGTAAGGGGGTTGAGGTACAGTTATGGTTCGCAGGTTTAAAAGAGAAGAATGAAAAAGATGCAAATTATTAGCCCTTAAATCTTTGGTTCTCTTTGCATTCCATTAGAAGCGAAAAAAAACAGTTATAAACTAGTTTGGAAAGTGGCACTTTTGGCCCCTCTGTTTTTATAACTAAAAGAATAAAGAAAGGTTTTGAACAATTACAAAAACAGTCCTTGGCTTTTAAAATTGTAAAAGAAATGCCAATTGGCAGTTTCAGTCCCTGGACTCTTTTTAGCTCTTTTTCTTTATAAAATACTTTTGAAATAACACAAAAAGTACCTAGGTTTTGTTTAAGGGTTATTGGGCTTGGGTTTTGTGTTTTGGCTTGTTTTGGGCCCACTGGGTTTTGGGTTTTGGGACTAGTTATTAAAGCCCGATATTTATCTCCCGTTACGTAGGTTATTTATATACCGTAAATACAATAAACACGATATATAAAGTAGTACCTCAGTGTATATGTGTGTGACCCCATAGGCTCACATTTGTCCAGTCATATAATTATTTATTAAGACACGAGCATACTCCAACAGTATCTAGTGACGACGTTAGGAATTTCGTGATGACGTTAGGAAGTGGCCAACTTAAAGAGGATCTAGAATCATCTACGTGGCGATGGCTTCAGGATTCCTAAGCGACACCGTCACATCGATATCTCTATAAATATAAAATTGTTTTTAGTGTTTTAAGTGTGTAACTTTGTATAAACCTAGGAAGACGAACCCTAGTCATTCTAGCAGCTTTATTGGTCATTTTTAGGACCTAAAAACCCTACTGTACTACCTTGAATCCATGTTTTAATCAAGTACGGTTATTTATCAGTAATCATTCAATATGTCTATGTGTTGTTTGATTGATTTATCTTCTTGCTTTCTTTATAACATGCGAGGCTAAACCCTCTTTTGTATTTATCTATGATTGCATGAAACTTAGGTTGTAGATCCTTTTGATGTTGCTTCTTGCTGATGAATGTGCGCGTTAGGCTTTAGAATATCAGCTTTTATATGTATCGATGTTGATCCCTCTTAAGTTATTTCACATGCATTTAATATACTCTTAGGGGCCTTGTAATAGTCTTCATACTACCTTACTTGTGTGTTGCCCTTATAGAATATTAAATAGACAACGGGTTCATGTAATCCGTTCATGACCTAGGAAATACTTACACAGATCGTCACAAGTATGACAAGGCAACGGGTCTAGGAGAAGCAATCTGAGGAGTAGTGCATGATTAGGTAAATACAATTGTTTATCATAAAGTTATCACCAGTAGCATAGATTAATTAGTTTAGTTATTAGTTAAACAAACCAACCTCTCAAACCATAGATTTACTTGCTTTCAATAAA
The DNA here is from genome assembly GCA_026074375.1 of Tanacetum coccineum. NCBI lineage: Eukaryota > Viridiplantae > Streptophyta > Magnoliopsida > Asterales > Asteraceae > Tanacetum > Tanacetum coccineum. Next base: position 59,945 of record BQNB010013746.1, read on the forward strand.
TATAAAAACACAAAATAATCTTCTCTTAACCTCTAGAATTTTGTTAGACCGTGATCAAGCCTTCCCAACCTATTCCCCTAGAGAACGATAACAACCCCTGAGTCTTGCCTATACTACACTGCAACGATTAGGTACACTGCCTAGGGAGTTGTAAAACTTCGTGCTGAAGTCCCTACGATACCCACATCAAATTTTTGCACGCAAATCCTATTAGTTATTTCCTGGAGAATTACTACATAAACCACAAAAACAATTATCACAATCATATGACTCTAACATACACACAAGACGCGAGTTAATCTAAATTAGAGTTAAGTGCATTTTTAGTCCCTGTGGTTTTGTGTGTTTTTCACTTTTGGTCCAAAATTCAAAAAAGTTTTGGTTTAGGTCTAAAAGGCATAGTTTCTTTCCACTTTGAGTCTAATTCCGTTAACCCCGTCAGTTTGCCTTGTTTGACTGTATAAAATGCCTGAAATACCCTTATTCTCATATTGTGAAGTTACAAAATTGCCCTCTCCTTTTATTCTTTCTATTTCTACTTCTATTATTATAATAAAGTTAATTAAAGACCATTCGTGCATTGATAGATGTTTACGAAGGTGAAAAATTATTATTATTTCTTATTTTTAATTATAAATTATTATTATTTTTTAATAATAATAAATTTTATTATTATTCTTATTATCACAAACACATTCTCTTCATCATAAATACACAAAAAAGAAAAAAATATTCATCTTTACCATAAATACAATATCACAATAAAAGAAAACTCCTAATCTTTATCATTTTATTCAAATAAATCTAAATAAGGCCATAAACTTCACCACAAAACTCTCAGTCAAAACCATATCCACAAACACACCCAAAATGTAAACACAAAACCACCCAATTCCATATTTAACCAAAAAAAATTCCAGATCTAAAGAAAATCAAAAGCAAAACACAAAAAGAAAAAAGAACCTAACCGAACACCCACACATTCACTAGCTCGTATGTACTTTACTTTTCTTATTAAAGAAATCAAGAATAGTTTTGTGTTCCACCATACAAATGTAATGCATTTACACATATTAAAAACCAACTGAAAAAATATATAAGACCACCATATCAGTGTATGGGACTGTGGTGGTGGTTTTTGGCGATGATAATAAAGATTGGTTAGTTTTTGTTTAAATTAAAGATAGTTATTGATGGGTTATTGTTTGGAGGGTGTTTGGCCAACGATTAAAGAGCAGATATGGGGGTTAGGAGACGGTGGTGAGGTGTGTTGGGCTGGTCTACTGAAGGTTTTTGGTGGTTTGCGAGAGATGGTGGTGGTTGTGATTCGTGGGTTATATATATATTTGTGGTCATGTTCATTTGTTGTTTCCAGAGTTAGTGTTTGGTTTGGTTGTATATAATAGATCTGTGGTGGTTGTTGTGGCGGTTTGCTGCGATTGGTGGTGGTTGGTTGTTGCGATGGTTGTGGTTGATAGGTGGTTATATGATTGGAGATGATGGCTGAGTGAGTGAACCTGTTTGTTTGAGGAGACAAAGAAAAATAGAGTAAAAATGAAAGAAAAAAAATGTGTATTTGTGTTTATAAGAAAAAAAATGTTAGAGATAATATAATAAAAAGGAAAAAGTGTTAGTTTTTATTTAATAAAAAGAAAAGAGTGAGTTTGTAGGACCTATGTGTATTTTTTAATATACTACATTGAAAAGACAAAAATAATCTCCTATTTAACAGTCAAACAAGTCAAACTAGCGAGGTTAACAGAATTGGACTGAAAGTGGAACGAAACTATGCATTTTATACTAAAACCAAAACTTTTTGAGTTTCGGACCAAAAGTGAGAAACGCACCAAACTACAAGGACCAAAAATGCACTTCTCTAATTTTATTTACATGTTTGAAATGGTTTTTATAAACAGGATAATTTCCCTTACAATTCATTTGATGTATTACATTTGATTGTAATTAAGACGAGGTTAAAAACAAAATAAAGCATGATCGAAACAATAAAGCATTAAAACACACACGACACTCTTAAAATGCGAGAAAATAAAAGTATTGGGTTGCCTCCCAATAAGCACTTGTTTTTGTTTGAGTCACGTGTCACACCCCATAAATTTCAGGTCAATATTTTAATCTATTCCGACCAATAATTTAATTTTTATAAGTTACGTGCTAATTTGACGTTAATCCGGGAAGCTGTCCCGCATAAAACTGAAAATCGTTATCGAAAGCATTTTGACGCCGAACTAAGTTTAGTCTACTCGTATTATTCTTAATTTAATAATTTATTAGTGTTACATAGTTTACGTGCACTTTCGTTTGCAATTTTTACGTTGTTCGTGTGCGTTTTGCGTTTTTAGCGTTATACGTCAAACGAAACCTTGAAAACTTACCACCTTTGCATGTAAACCATAGTTATCGTACGTCTCGTGTTTTTAAGTCAAAATTTTTATGTATCCCTCCCCCTCTACTCCAAACGCACGCACACACCCTTACCAAATTAATCTTTGAAGCATCTTTCACCTTTATTTTTAATTTCCACTCCACCACATGCAAGATAGGGACATCTTTGTATTCATCTCCCATGCATGAACTTGTGACTCTTGCACACATTGTCTTCTTGCACCATGGGAGGACCACAACTCCACTAACCACAAAAAGGAAGCATTTTTTTATTTAAATTGGCTATGAAGCAAGACATGAACCCCCTCCCTCGCTTGTCCAAACCGTTCGAACCACAAGAACCATAAAAGAAGTGGTTCAAGTCATTTGGAGTGAGCCAAGACACACCAAAACCCTAGTCACTCACTATATAAACACCACTTATAGAGTTTTAGGTCATTCATCCACTTACAAGCCTCTCTAAAATTTTCTCTCTTCTTTCTTTCTTTCCTTGGGTCACGGCTCAAACACACACACCTACACTTTCCATAGTTTTGATTTTTCACTCAATCCAAGTATTCCAAGTTAGCTTCCATTCATATCTAAGGTGTTTCCAAAGGTGAGTTTGAAGATTTACAAGGTTTTGCAAGATTTCAAGAATTAGGATTTTGACTTATTAAGTGGGTTTTTGTAAGATTTATTATTTGGTTTAAGATCTAAGGTTTCTAAGCTAGATCTTGTGTCTTTCTTGATTCTTCACACCTTGTAAGTGTGTTCTTGATCTTTCTCTTATTTCTTTCTTTCCTTATGATCTTTGATCAAGTTTATAAATATATGTCCATGTGTTTGTGAAACTTTTATAAAAGAAAATGAAATGGTTTGTGATTTCTTATAAACATGGAAGTATCTTAATATAAGTTTTGTTATTTGGTAAGGATGAGTGGAAAAGTGTATTGAACAAAGAGGATGATGGGATTAGGATAGATTAAAAGTGGATTTTGTCGGTTGGATTAGTAGTGAACGGGATTAGATTAGAATAAGCACTATTGTGAAGTTTGAATGGATTTTTGGAAGCATTTACGAAAAATATGTTGTTGATCCGATTTTGTTTTGAGGTTTTGGGCGACTTAATAATGTTTTCATTAGCCGAGAAGGTATTTTTTAGAAAGCTCATTTCAAATAGATATATTTTCATATATCAACGGATTTAAAACGGCTAAGTTATAGCGAAATGAACTTTGGAACACTTTTCAGAATAATAAATAATATAGTTGTTGATTGGAATTAGAAAATGGGTTTTTGGACACTTTCGAGTTGATTTGAGCTTTTAAAACATTGGCGAAACGTATATAGACCCTAGTATATTAATTAGAGACTTTAGAAATGTCACAAATTTATTAACGGGATTTTTAAAACGGATAACTTCTAAAAATAGTAACTTTTAATATATATTAGCGAGACTGACTTATAAAGTAGGCATTTAAGTTTCACTAGTGTGTTTAGGGTAAATGGAATCATCCGATATTAGGGGACGGTATTAACGTCTGGAAACTTAGAACTTTCCTAAAATAGAAAGTTTCTAAAATATGTATCTTTCTAAAATTAGAAACTTTCATAAATCGTGGCGCAACATAACCAAACACTTATACTTTCAAAACGACACATATTTATTGTATAAACAAAAACACAAACACTTATGGATGTCTATTTCTCTTATAAGCGTCTTATCCAATGTTTCGTATTTATTTCTGGTTTCTAAAGCGCGTCTTTTAATTAGGTCGCGGGTAGAGTCGTTCGATTTCGTTATACTCTTCGTTGATTTACTTTCTCACCATTTGCTTAAGGTGAGTTCATAGCCTAGCCTTTCTACTGATTTTACTTGCATTTTATAACTTTAGGGTGAGAACATTGTTTACTTTTAAAACTGGACACAAGAACTTTACGTGAGATTTTTCCTGTTTACGTGTTGCCTAAGTTTTGTGTTTGGACCACTACTATTGCCCAATTTATCATGAACCGTTAATTTCTTGACCGACCTTTGGTTAAGTAAGCGTGTGTGTTATAAATAGATCTATGGAGACTGATTATCCCTGTCTGGGTAAGTAGCGCTTACTAGTTGCGAAGATGTCGAACTAATAGACGTATAACATATCGGATTTTGTTTAGGTGATCTTGGTCAGATACCTGTAGGGCAAGCCTTTCATAGCATAATTAAATGCTTCAAGCCTATTGAGTGTCGGTTTCATGAGCTTAGTGCAACGTAAATTCCTTTTTATGTGAAATTGTATCTGTTATAATTGTCACATGCGTTTTGGAAATCTTGTGGTCTACCTTACTACATTTAAACTAAACCTATGAATTCACCAACTTTATGTTGACGTTTTAAGCAATGTTTTCATGTGCTTAGCTTGGATTTATTCTCAGGGTCCTATTTGGAGTCTATGTGCTATTTGACTTCAAGGATTTCAAGACTTATTTTATGTTCATGCTCGTTGTCGTTTGTCAAAACTAATTTTGCTTCCTCTACAATTTACTTATGCTTTCGCAACTCTTTTAGTTATATTTGAACGGTTTGTAAGACTATTTATTTTAAATCAATGCAACGAGTATGATTATTTTTAAAACGTCCATTAGTGGTCGTTTACTTGATATTGTGTGATGTATATTATGACGTCACGCCCCCGGACACGTATTTTGTCCAGGCCCCGTTTGGGGGTGTGACAGATTGGTATTCAGAGCCAAGGTTATAGAGAACCAGGTAGAAAAATTAGGTCTGGTCTATAACCAATATCTGATCCTTACGTGCTTTTACATGCGCCTTATATGTGCTTTTGCTATGGCGTATACTTGAGTATCATTTTACCTTGAGACTACTATGATATGGGTTTACCTCTGCCCTGCATTTATCTTCCCTGCGTATATGTTGCTTTGCGTTTATTTTTTCCCTTGAAGCTCTATTTTTCTACGAGCTTACGTTTATCTCACGTTTATCTTTTCTCTACGTTTACGTTTTCCTTACGTATATTTCCTTATTTTTTTATAGAAGTTGTCTATATAAAATACTAATTTTTTCCTAAGACATTGTGAGTGACATAATGGTCTCTAAACTTTTCTAAGACATTTTGAATGACACAATGGCCTCGTTTACTTCTAAAACATCGTGAATATACGATGATCTTTAAAACTTTTCATGACTTTACATTATACCATTTTGTATAACTTTGAAGACGACTTTAAACACCCATCCCATACTGTTGAAACACCTACGTCATCTTGTTACGTTTCAATTTTCCTTACTTCTCATAATAATCTAGAAACATGCTGATAATTCGCACACGACTCTAACCCATCACCTCATAACATTCTCTTTCTTTTTGTAAACACAACTTTTGAAACTTGACTCATTTTATTTTCGTTACTTTGTTCGAGTTTAAAGAAAATACCGATAATAAGACAAGGAATGATTTCCGCAAGGATTGAGCATATTATAACCCAATGAATTATTAACGCTATTGAAGCTATTGCTATCTACAAGGCAAACATCTGCATGGCTCACGACTCGATGGATAAAGTCGTACGTTAGGAAGCCGATGTGGTAAGGAATTCCAACAACAAAATAAACGACAAAAGTCCGTGATAGCTTACATTGCTAGACCAAATAACAAAAATGGATATGTAGGAAAGTTACCCTTCTACAACAAATGTATGTTGCGCCGCACTGGGCCATGCACTACGGAGAATAACTACAAGAGAGTTGGCCATATGAGTAGAGATTGTAGGACACCCATTTTGATAACAACTTAGAGGCCGCAGTGGCAAATTAAAAACCTGAAATACCTATTATGAGGTTGGAAAGATAGGACATTACAAGAGATATTGTCCAAAGTTGAATCGTGTGAACCAAATTCAGAAAGTAAAAGCTCGCGCGAACTCCAACGTCGTCAAAGACAATGTTGATACTTAGGGAGAGATTTTTCTACCTTGTCTAGTAAAACCTAAGTAGACTTAGACCGTAACCCTAAGAGAATTGCACAAGTATTTCCTTGTGAATTTCATGTATTGTGTGGATGTTTTAAACCCTCTATTCATCTTGTGTCATGACGACTCCGTTAGTTACACTTTAATACTCTATCAACTCATGTAAGCTACTCCTCGAATTTGTTACCATGTTATAAACAAAATTCGTTTTCATCTTATAACCTATTTTACAGTTACTTATAAACTCTTTTGCTACCATTTTGTAGTCATCTTACAAATCATTTCTTTGTCATCTTATGAACTATTTTGTTGTCTTTTATAAACTATTTCGTTATCACTTTACAAACTATTTGGCTGTCAGCTCGTAAACTATTTGTTATCAATATTATAAACCCCTTTACAGTTACATTAAAAACCGTTACGTGATTTTTACGTAAACTATTTCGATATCACCTCTTGAACTATTTTACGCTATCTTACAAAATATCTTGTGTCGTTATACAAATTATCTTGTATCCGTCTTTACAAACTGTTTTGCTACCTTATAAACCATATTGTTCATACCATATAACCCTTTAAACATAACACTAATTTGACAAAACAAGCATTTCATCGCTAGGCCCTAAATTATACATAGCTTGGCCACCAATAGTCTCATCAGAAGGACCATGCATGCTGGGAGTATCACCATAAAACTTGAACCATTTATCCTTACTTTCCATTTTCTTATTTACTTTCTCGTCTCTATATATTTCAACGGAGTATTATTCATGTTTTTACTAATATTTTGCGTGCGTATTCGTGAGTCGTGTTGGTCATGTGTATTCACATTCGTAAGCGCCATAACTAAGCAGATTTTTCCTCAACATTAGAATATAGAAACACCATACCCTTGGCCGAGAGACCGAATCCTTCTCCCTCTAGTCATGGTAATTATGGATTGTAAGATTCTAGAACATAAATAAATTATCCTTCTAATTGGATTATAACCAAGAGAACTAGGAGATTTCCTTAAATTGACATACATTTTAGTCAGTTAGAATCATGAAGATTATGAGATTCTCGTACCGACAAAACTTCTAATAGGCCTGAAGTTAAAGCAAAGAACACAATTATTGCAAGTACACAGAACCTAGCTAATAGAAGCCTCACATCCGTTGAGTTTAGCCCTTTAAGTGGCATCGTCCCATCTACCGTATACCCTAGGTACTCTGTTGAATTAGCCGACGAAAAGTTCATAGGAATAGATATTGTCATTTGAGATTGTACACTGAATTTTATGAATCATCCAATCAATATAGACTTAATGCTCGTATGGATTGGTTGACAAAGTATCATCGGTATGGATTGGTTGATAAAGTATCACGCCATGATCATTTAAAAAAAAGGATTGTCGTATCCCTATAGGTGATGAAACTTTAACAATTCCAGACAATAGGAATGATGGTAGTAGCGAGCATAGGACGAACATCATATCGTGCACCAAGACTTATCGCCGACTCGACAAGTTAAATTTCAAATTGACTCAGCCCCTTGTGTTGCACCTGTAGCTCATTCCCGGTATAGACTAGCTCCTTCTGAAATGCCAGAATTATCTACTCAACTACAAGAACTTTCTGACAAGAGATTTATAAGACCTAGTTCCTCACCCTAGGGAGCTCCGGTCTTGTTTGTAAAAAAGAAAGATGGATCTTTTCGGATGTGTATCAACTACCGCGAACTAAACAAGCTTACTATGAAGAATCGATATCTACTTTTGAGAATCGATGATTTATTTGATCAACTACAATGATCAAGTGTCTACTCGAAGATCGACTTGATGTCTGGTTATCACCAACTCACAGTTTGTGATGAGGACATTCTAAAGACGACGTTTAGGACTCGCTATAGCCACTACGAGATCCAATGATTTTAAATGCCTTTTGATTACAAACCATCGACGGTATTCAGGACTTGATGAATCCAGGTGTGGCAAATCATTCTATAGATAAATTTCGTGATCGTTTTCATTGATGACTTTGATCTACACCAATAATAATAAGAAGGAGCATGAAGAGCACCTTAAGTTAATTTTGAGATTTCCTAATAAGGAAGAATTGTACGCTAAGTTTTCAAAGTGTGAATTTTGGCTTTTAAAGGTATAGTTTCTCGGTCACGTAATTGCTAGTGAAGGCATTCACGTGGACCCAGCTAAGATCAAGACAATCAAGGATTGGGCGTCACCCAAGACTCCAACTAAAATTCATCAATTTTTATTTCTTGCCAGTACTACCAACGATTCGTCGAAGGATTCTCAAAGATCGTTAAGCTTATAACGAATTTGACTTAAAAAAGCGTGAAGTTCGATTGGGGAGAAAAGGAAGAAGCTGCATTTCAGTTGTTGAAACAAAAATTATGTAGTGCGCCGATTTTGGCTTTACCCAAAGGTAGGGAGAACTTCGTGGTTTATTGCGATGCTTCGCACAAAGGGTTGGGCGCAGTTTTGATGCAAAGGGAAAAAGTCACAGCCTACGCGTCCACGCCAACTCAAAATTCACGAGAATAATTACACTAGAAACACATGACTTAGAAACTGAAGCGTATTTTAACTCTCAAAATGTGGAGACCATTAATATTAATACGTCACAAAGCGCGTTGTGTTCACTGATCATAAGAGTTTGCAACGTATTCTTGATCAGAAGGAGTTGAACATGAGACAATGCTGATGGTTGAAATTGTTGAGTGACTAATGCATTAAGTCAAAATTCGAGCCTTGGTTATGACTATTGGATTAAATCTTCCCAAGCAAATTTTGAATGCTCAAGTTGAGGCGAGAAAGGAAGAGAATTATAAAACTAAAGATTTGTGTGGTATGATTAAGAAGCTTGAGCCCGTGCTAACAGAACATTGTGTTTGAAGAATAAGAGTTGGATCCCCTATTGGTGACTTAAGAGCTTTGATTATGTATGAGTCGCATAAGTCAAAGTATTCGATCCATCCTGGATCGGACAAGATGTACTAAGATTTAAAGAAATTGTATATGTTATTATAACTTATTTAAGAGTTGGTTTAGGTTTACAATGGGTAAAAATCAAGAAACGGGTCATGGTTTAGAAACTAGCTCGGTTTTAGGGTTTAGGGTTTTGAATTAGGGTTTTGAGTGCAAAAAGATGTATGAAAGCTTATGTATGGAATAATTAGGGTTCATATATTGTAAAATGAGTATAGTAGCTTGAACATAAGTGATAGTGAAGAAATGAGGATGAAAACGGAGGTAAAACGGCTATTTTAGGGATTGAGCTTAATGACTTATGCATTGAGCTTTTAAGGACTTGTACTTTGATTTAAAGAGATTATATATTTCAAATGAGATGTTATATTACTTGTACATATGCTTTAGTAGCTTGTGCATTCACTTTAGGTGTTAACCTTTTCATGAGGTTAGGGTTTAGGGCATCCGATAATGGTTTAAAGCCCGTTTTGATATGATGTTGCAAATGGTATCTTATAGGAATAATGTATCTTGTAATAATGATATTATGATATTGACTTGACATGTTATGATGTTTTCTTGACATATATGAAGATAGGATTGCCATATGAAGGTTGCCTGAGTCCGTTAACTTTAGTTATGCAGGATATATTGCATATTGAGATATTGGCAAAGTAATGTAATGTAATAAAGCGAAAAATTTCCCTGAAAAAGGTGAGTTTATATATAATTGATAGATTGTACATCATCTAACTTAATAGATGGATATTTACATTTATGAAAATTGCGGGTTGTTATATTTCAAGTTCGAGATAAGGTTATGTTGAAAGTATTGCAATGGAAAGGGGTGATACATTTCGGCAAACGGGGGAAGCAGGACCCTCGTTATATTGGGCCATTCAAGGTTCTTGCTAAAGTTGGAACAATTGCTTCCCGACTCGAACTCCCAAACCAACTAAGCCGTGTTCATAGTATTTTTCACGTTTCCAATCTGAAGAAGTGCTTCTCCGACGAACCACTAGCTATCCTGTTGGATGAAATTCAGATTGATGACAAGCTTCACTTCATCGAAGAACCGGTTGAAATCATGGATCATGAAGTCAAACGTTTGAAGCAGATTCGTATCCCGATTGTGAACATTCGTTGGAATTCAAAAAGAGGTCTTGAGTTTACTTGGGAGCGCGAAGACCAAATGCAGAAGAAGTACCCTCATTTTTTTTATAACCCTACATCTACGTCAAAAGCTACGTCTTAAGCTTTAAGGATAAAGCTCTTTTAACAAGGGGGGGGGGGATATCACACCATGTAAATTTTAGGTCAATATTTTAATCTATTCTGATCAATAATTTAATTTTTATAAGTTACGTGTTAATTTGACGTTAATCTGGAAAGTTGTCCCGCGTAAAACTGAAAATCATTATCGGAAGCATTCCGACGCCGGACTAAGTTTAGTCTACTCGTATTATTTTTAATTTAATCATTTATTAGTGTTACGTAGTTTATGTACACTTCCGTTTGTAGTTTTTACGTTGTTCGTGTGCGTTTCACGTTTTTAGCGTTGTACGTCAAACGGAACCTTGGAAACTTACCACCTTTGCATGTAAACTCTAGTTATCGTACCGTGTTTTTAAGTCAAAGATCTCATGTATCCCTCCCCCTCTACTCCAAATGCATGCACCCACCATTACCAAATTAATTTTGGGCGGCTTAAAAATGCTTTCATTAGCCAAGAAGGTAGTTTTTGGAAAGCTCGTTTCAAATAGATAGATTTTCATATATCGAACACTAAAAATGGATTTAAAACGGCTAAGTTATAGCAAAATGAACTTTAGAACACTTTTCGGAAAAATAAATAATATAGTTGCTGATTGGAATTAGAAAATGGGTTTTCGGACACTTTCAAGTTGATTTGAGCTTTTAAAACATTGACGAAACGTATATAGACCCTAGTATAATAATTAGAGACTTTAGAAACGTAACAAATTTATTATCGGGATTTTTAAAACGGATAACTTCTAAAAATAGTAACTTTTAATATATATTAGCGAGACGAACATAGAAAGTAGGTGTTTAAGTTTCACTAGTACGTTTAGGGTAAATGGAATCATCCAATATTAGGGGACGGTATCAACGTCCTGAAACTTAGAACTTTCCTAAAATAAAAACTTTCTAAAATGTGTATCTTTCCGAAAATAGAAACTTTCGTAAATCATGGTGCAACATAACCAAACACTTATACTTTCGAAACGACACATATTTATTATATAAACAAAAACACAAACACTTATGGATGTCTATTTTTCTTATAAGCGTCTTATCTGACGTTTCGTATTTATTTCTCGTTTCTAAAGCGCGTCTTTCAATTAGGCCGCGGGTAGAGACATTCGATTTCGTTATACTCTTCGTTGATTTACTTTCTCACCGTTTGCTTAAGGTGAGTTCATAGCCCCACCTTTCTACTTATTTTACTTGCGTTTTATAACTATAGGGTGAGAACATTGTTTGCTTTTAAAACTGGACACAAGAACTTTACGTGAGATTTTTCCTGTTTACGTGTTGCCTAAGTTTTGCGTTTGGACCACTACTATTGCCCAAATTATCATGAACCATTAATTTCTTGACCGACTATTGGTTAAGTAAGCATGAGTGTTATCAATAGATCTATAGGGACTGATTATCTCCGTCCAGGTAAGTAGCGCTTACTAGTTGCGGAGATGCCAAACTAACAGACGTATAACATGTCGGATTTTGTTTAGGTGATCTTGGTTAGATACCTGTAGGGCAAGCCTTTCATAGCATAATTAAATGCTTCAAGCCTATTGAGCCTCAGTTTCATGAGCTTAGTGCAACGTAAATGCCTTTTTATGTGAAAATGTATCTGTTATAATTGTTACATGCGTTTTGGAAATCTTGTGGTCCACCTTACTACATTTAAACTAAACCTATGAATTCACCAACTTTATATTGACGCTTTAAGCATTGTTTTTAGGTGCTTAATTTGGATTTATTATCAGGATGCTATTTGGAGTCTATGTGCTATGTGACTTCAATGATTTCAAGACTTATCTTATGTTCATGCTCGTTGTTGTTTGTCAAAACTAATTTTGCTTCCGCTAAAATTTACTTATGCTTTCGCAACTCTTTTAATTATATTTGATCAATTTGTAAGACTATTATTTTAAATCAATGCAACGAGTATGATTGTTTTCAAAACATCTAATTAGTGGTCGTTCCCTTGATCTTGTGTGATGAATATTATGATGTCACGCCCCCGGACACGTATTCCGTCCAGGCCCCATTTAGGGGTGTGACATCGTGAGCCTGACTCTACCCTTATTTAACACTTAAAGGAAAGGGTTCCCCTACACTTAAGGTCAAGAGTGGGTGATTGTAACGGTAAACACCATTGTGGTGAGAAAGAACCTTATGTTGAAAAAGTAGTTTTTGAATTATACGCTTCAAGTGGTGTGTTCCTTTAATCCAAACCTTCTCTACTTCTTTTGGCCTAATGGGTAAATTTAGTCCTCTTCTTAGAAAAGAAACTTATTTAGATTCGAATTCCCAATCATCTTCTATCATCTTCAAATTCGAGAAATCAACACCTAAGGATCCATTTTGTCCTAATAAACCTGGTTTAAATCCATAATGTTTCTTAAGATCATCAATGCATGTGTGATAACAGCAATACACATCCTTAGGGTAGAAAGATGCCACGTAAGGTGAAGGTGGTGTATGAATGGTCAAAGGATCTAGTACCTTCATCCTAAAACTATCTAGAGTATGTGGTTTGATGGGTGGTTTGAGACCTCTTTTGTCTCCTTGACTTATATCTATGGATGGACAACTAGGTAAGGGTTATGGTTGAGGTTCTAGTTCATCAAAACTAAGAACTTCCCTAGAACTAAGAGGAATGTCATGATTACAAATATTTAAGCCTAAATCCTCTACTTGTTGATGAGGTGTCATTTTATATACTATTTCGGGGTCATTTAACCCCTTAAATCATGCAAATATGCCTAGATTATGTGCTTAATCGTTTGTTTTCAGGTTTTTAGCACTTGGATGGCATTTGGAGGAAATACACGTGACTTGGGCTCATTTGGAGAAGAAACAGACAAGACTGCAGACCTACACCAAATCTCTTAAAGAATTATGCATATAGAGCGTGGAGACGGCGTCACAGGCTTCAAGCGACGCCGTCGTGATCTATTGAGTGACGGCATAAAAAATTGACGTTGGCGTCAGGACGTAATCGACTTAAATCAGACCTAGAAGATTCCATCTTGTGACGGCGTCGCAACTACAACTGGACGTCGTCGCAGCGATTTCTCTATATATACAAAACCGAATTTAGGGTTTTGAGTGTGTAACTTTGTATAACTTTTAGGAGCCAAACCCTAAGTACTTTGTCAACTTTTAGGCCGTCTTTAGGGCTTAAAACCCTATTGTAACTGACCTTAATCCATGTTTTAATCAATTAAGATTGTTTATCTTTAATCATTCAATATGTCTATGCATTGTTTGTTTGATCTATGTTCTTGCTTCCTTTATAACATGTTAGGCTAAACCCTCCCTTGTATTTACTTATGATTGCATGAAAGTTGGATTGTAGATCCTTTTACTATTGCTTCTTGTGATGAATATGCGCGTTAGGCTTTAGAAAACTAGCCATAAGATATTAAATTGGCATAGACGTATAGGGAAACACGAGAAGTGTAGAAAGGATACCATCTGGTAACAGCCCTCATACTACCTTACCCCTAATATGGTTGATCCCTCTTAAGATATTTCAATTGCATTTAATATACTCTTAGGGGCCTTGTATTAGTCTTCATACTACCTTACTTGTGCGTTGCCTTAACGGAATATTAAATAGACGGCGGGTTCGTGTAATTCGTTCATGACTTAGGAAAAACTTACACAGATCATCACGAGTGTGACAAGGCAACATGATCAGGAGAAGAAATCTAATGAGTAATGCATGATTTAGTAAATACATTATCTTATCATAAAGTTATCACTAGTAGTATAGATTATATTTAGTTTAATTAATTAGTTAATCAACCAACCTCTCAAAACTATTGATTTTACTTGCTTTCTATAAAATATAAAAATACAAAAATAATCTCCTTTTAATCCTGTAGATCTCGGCTAAGCCTTGTTCGAGCCTTCCCAACCTATTTCCCTAGAGAACGATAACAACCCCTGAGTCTTGCCTATATTACACTACAACGATTAGGTACACTGCATAGGGAATTATAAAACTTCATGTTGAAGTCTTTACGAGACCCGCATCAAGTTTTTGGCACCGCTATCGCGAAATAGTTAGGTTTTGAACTTAGTTTAGCTTAGTTCTACTCACTTGAATCCTTTCAAGTGAAATTTTATTTTCTGTATATTAGCTTTCTTGTAGTCTATCTTTTCTTTGTGCCTTTTGTTTGTAACTCTTTCGTTTACCATCATGATGTATGAAAGACCACCTACCACACCCTTTCAAAACCCACCACGAACCACAATCTTCCCATTCCAAAGATATACCTTGGTGTTCCAACAACATCAAGATGAATCTATCTACGATGCATGGACTCGTTTCAAAAACTTAATCCAAAGAGTCCCTCATCATGGCCTCGATTTATGGTCCCTTACTTAATTCTTTTATGATCATGTCGACGACTATACCCGAATGGACCTTGACTTTTCAGCAGACGGGAACCTTAGGGAATTAAGTGGTGAAGAAGCATGGGAAGCCATAGAAAATTTCACCCAAGGCCAAAAAGAATGGGACAACCCACCAAACTTTATTTTTGAACAAGAATTAGCAAATTTGATGGATCAAGCAAAAAGATTGTTTGGAAATAAGGAGGTTTGGATTGAGATGCATAGGGGTATAGCATGGGATAAGGTGGAAAATCCAAACCTATAAAGTACCTAACAAGTCCTCCCATCATTTAAGGAATACACATCGCCCATGACTCACTCGGAAGAAGTAAAAGAGACCATAGGAACCCCAATGGAGGTAGAACCTTTACACAAACCAAAACTAGAGGATTTAGGCTTGAATACTTGTAATCATGACATTCATCTTAGTTCTAGGGAAGTTACTAGTTTTGATGACCGAAGCCTCAACCGCAACCCTTACTAAATTGTCTACCTTTAAATGTAAATCTAGGAGACAAAAGAGGAACTGACCCACCCATCAAACCACATAGTCCGGATAGTTTTAGGATGAAGATAGTAGACAAATCAACCATTATTACACCACATTTACCTCACGTGGCACCTTCCCACCCTAAGAATATGTATTGCTATTATCACCCATTCATCGATAATCCTAAGAAACATTATGGATTTAAACCGGGTTTATTAGGACATAGTGGATCTTTAGGTGTTGATTTTTTGAATTTCGAGATGAGAGAAGATGATTGGCGATTAGAATCCAAAGAAGTTTCTTTTCTTAGAGAAGGACTTAATTTACCCGTTTGGCCAAAAGAATTAGAAAAGGTAGGATTAAAGAAACACACCAATTGGAGCACAAAATTCAACAAATACTTTTTTAACATATGGCTCCTTCTCGCCACCATGGTGTGTACCGTTATTATCACCCGCACTTGAACTTAAGTGTAGGGGAACCTTCCCCTTTATCTGTTAAATAAGGGTAGAGTCAGGCTCGTGACTCGAACAAAAACAAGCGCTTCTTGGGAGGCAACCCAATGTTTATTTTTATCGCATATTAGGAGTGTCTTGTGTTTTTTAATTCTTTTAATTTATTCTTTTATGTTTGAATTCATCATTTTGTAATCATGCTTTGCTTTGTTTTTAACCTCGTATTAATTACAATCAATGGTATTTTGCAATAAAATAAGTGTAGGGAAAATATCCGGTTTTTAAGAACCAAATCAAACATATTAAATAAATTGTTTAGATTAATTCGCGTCAGTTTCGAGTCATATAACTGTATTAACTAATCTCAGGTTTCATGCAGTAATTCATACAAAAAATAACTTATAAAATTGCGTGCAGGAAATTTTTCAAAGAAAACAAAAAGGAAATTCTCTCAGAGGCTGGAGACGGCGTCAGGATTTATCTTGACAGCGTCGTCAGCTCGGCTACAGGAAAATTCGAAAATTTTCAAGTATTTTTGAAAAATAATTTGCACAACATTTAAAATTTATACTTCTTTTATAATCCTGCAGAAACCCATGATTACATCATTATTCTCATCCTATCTTTACTGCTTTCATAGAGTCAAACCCTAAGCTCTCAATTGTATTTATATCTAACCTGCC
>BQNB010013747.1:0-73545 GCA_026074375.1 Tanacetum coccineum
ATCGGTTTACGATTCAACCTGCCGGTCAACCCGGGTTGGGTTTAAAACATTGTTCCTATTAAAAGTTGATTGAAAAAAAACACACTTGAGACATACTATGATCCAAAAAAGACACCAATCAATTCAACTCCTACCAAAAAACACATTATTAATGACCACCTCTTTCTCTCTTTCATTTTTCACCATTCATATCAAAACACACACTAAGAACACCTCAACTGTGTGTAATAATCTCATCACATAACTCAAAAAACAAACACTGAAAACCCTTCAACTGTGTGTAATAATCCTCAAAAAACATACTGAGAACTGTGTTGTGTCCATGACAAAATGCTTCAGTTTGACAGCATCAAGAAACTGGTGCCTCAAGACATCTTTCTCAAACTCTGGTCTGAAATCCACCATGACTGACCTTGGTGATGGCACCACTATCCACTGCTGGATACCCAAATCCAAAAAACCACCCGACCCGACTTGCTCCTCCTCCACGGCTTCGGAGCCAATGCCATGTGGCAATGGGGCCCACATGTCATCCCTAAACTCATACACCACTTCAATGTGTACGTACCAGACTTGGTTTTCTTTGGTGACTCAGTTACAACTCGGTCAGAACGGAGTGACTCGTTCCAAGCTGAGTGTGTGTACAGAGTCATGGTGGTGAATGATGTAAAGAAAGTGAGGGTGGTTGGGTTGAGCTATGGTGGATTTGTGGCGTATAGTATGGCTGTCCAGTTTAAGGAGATGGTGGAACGAGTGGTGATATGTTGTGCAGGTGTGTGTTTGGAAATGAAGGATTTGGATGATGGGTTGTTTCCGGTTAAGACGTTGGAAGAAGCTGCTGAGATATTGTTGCCTCAGACGCCCGAGAAGATGAAGGAGTTGATGAAGTTTACGTTCGTTAAGCCCCCGGTTAAGCTCACTCCGAACTGTATACTTGTCGACTTTATTGACGTAAGTTTTTATCAGTTCTTTTAACATGTGCACTAGAAAAGTGGCCACGCAACCATGGTTACCCGTGGATTAGTCGGCCAAAAGGTCGGAAACCATGGTTACCCAAAAACATGTGCACTAAAAATGTCTAGGAAAACCATTACTGAATTCTGATGGATTTGCTACTGATAGATTTGCTACTATTATATATCGTTACTTATAATTGTACTCATAATCCGTTGGAAAATTGTTGGAGTTTCGTCAACCATTACCTATGAAAAATTAGTAAATGTTGGTAAAAAGTCTTGTAGTGTTATAATGGGTGATCGATTTTTCTAACATGTACAAAATTGTAAAATTTAGTTTTAAACCAGTAAAAGCTATGAATGACAATGTACTATTTTTCATCTAATTTAGCAAGATATTAGTATTTGGTGACCTAATGATAAACTTTGAAGTATTTTGTTATTATGTGCAAAAGAATGTCCTAGGCGTTTAGCTGATTATTAGTTAACCTTTAAATAATAGTTTAGGATAATATGTGGAAGAAAAAGACCAAGTCTAGGGGTCCGTATCGACATGACGACATATATTTGTGGCTGTTGGAATTTAACAATCTAGTTAACCATTAACTCTTACGAGTACGCAGCGGATTAGGATCTAGTTTAGCATATATAATTAACATACATTAAAACACAATAAGGGATATGAAAAATAAATAGAGAACATACCCTTGTAGACCACTGCAAGTAATTGAAACCGAGAATAAGAAACTAGTGACTAAGTTGTCACCTCTACGGTTGCTCACACAACACGTCGAACAAGTACGTCACGATGCTAGTCGTTGCTTCAGGTAACCAAACAACTTGTGTTGTAGTTTAAGCTTAAACAAGATTCGAATACTCTATCACTGTGTTCTCGAGATTACTTTACAAAAGAAAGGAAAAGAAAAGGAAAGAAACTTAAAAATATTGATGTTCTCAAGATTGTTTTAAGATGGAAAAGAAAGGAAATGGAATGATAAGGAAGGAAAAATAGAAGCTTTTTTGTCACAAAAGTTTCCTCCCAAAATTGGGAGGATTGTGAAGGAAAGTTTACATAAAGTGTTTTGTTGACTAAATTACCCTCGATTAGTGTATATATATATATTTATTTGAAAGGACATAATTGTAAATGAACATATCATTCTCATTTCCTTTCCTTCTATTAACTTTTAACTCAAGAATACAAAATAAACTACTTTATGTCTTTCCTTTCACTTTCTCTTCTTTTCTTTTCTCAACAGTTCTTTTCTTTTCCTTTCAAAAATAACTCGAGAACGGAGTGTATAAGTACACGAATGGATATGCTTAAACAAAAGGTAGAATAGGCTATATTAATTATACAAGATGCATGAAGTCAATACATGCACATGTAATAAAGTAATATGAGAATAAACAACCGAATTTGCTATTCTGTTTTGCGTCACAAGGAGGAAATAACAAAAAGGCATATTTATTTAATGAAGTGTGTGTCGTGTTTATGTGTGGGACTCGAATCTAAGAGAGAAGGAATGAGGTGTTTATATAGCACCTCAATCCTAGTTGTAGATAAACTCTAAAACCTTGAAGATAAACTTCAAGTCTTAAGCTTATCACAATTCTATTCTAAACACTCATCATTATCATTATAATTTGCACACAAATCCCTTTCTAGAATCCTTCAAAATCTGCCACATTTGAGAGGAGGACAAGGGTTTCCATTTCGACATTTTAAGCCCTTCTCTTTTTTTTATTTAACGGATATATAAAGTTAGTTAAGTGTCTAACAAAATCTAACGACCGTTTAAATATATTTCGTGAAAACATATAATATAATTAATAATATATAACAAGTACATATATTATATTACAGTAATAAACGTACTTTTGTGTCTAACGTGTGTGCCCTCCAATAGGCTCACCATTTCTAGTCGTGTAGGTGCGTATCCACTACACATATTACAACAACAACTATAGATGTCGTCTTATCTTTACCCTACTATTGGATACCAACGCTATGATGTGGATTCTTTGTAATAAACGAGATCAATGGCTCACATAAGTAAAATGACACAAATCTTTGTTCAAAGATGGGTGTTTTTCGCAAATGTGGTGGCCTTTGAAAAATATATTGGACTGTCGCCACCCATTTTTACTTACCTAATCGCTCCCGTCTCAAAACATTCACCTAAATATTATACGAAATCCCGGTAACAAACAAAAACAGACTGGAACTGTTGCCTCTTAATGTGACACTGGTGCTGGAAATATAATCACTATTTTGATCACATGACATCGTTAGGCAACCATCGTGTTGTTATCTTTAGTCTTACCGAATGCTACATAGGGGAGTGAATAGTGAACATGGCACAATATAAGCAAATGTAAGTTTTACCGACCCTTATGCATCAACAGGGACCAAAACAAATAAAGGTGCATTCTCTAATCTCAAAACTCTAATCTCTCGTAGAACAAAATAGCAATTGTTAATCTGTACTGAAAAGAGAACAAACATAATGACGACTTTTATAATTAAACATCTGCTGAATTATTTTTTATAATAAGGAGAGCTAACCATAATATCCTCATTTAAGCACCAACTCACTTTACATTTCTTCAGAACCTCTTCTCAGCAGGCCTTCAATCTTTACACATGCATATTACTGAGTAATCACCTTTGAACCTGTTTACCACATAAAACATCTGTTTCGATATAGACATATATTCATGGAGGATGTATGTTAAAGACGCTGAGTAAGAAAATATGTATTGATAAAATTTATGTCTTTCACTAATTAATTTTCGAGTCTTGACGAAAACCCTAAATAAACAACAAAAACTAATGAACAATGAAATTGAAATCTACATAAATATGAAAAGGCATCTTATGATTAAAGGAGAAAACTAACAATAATAACGAGATTGCTCCATCCCTTTATTTTTATATCTTTCCAGTATGATGACACATTAACCTAAACAAAAGTAAACAACAAATAAGGAGATAAAAAAAACATACAAATTTAATGTTAGAAAAAGCAATTTGAAAGAAAGGAATGATTGGATACAAACATATAGACCTTTTTGTAGTGAGAATATCGTCATGTGCAAGCTTGTAATTCAAATTATTTTAAATGTTATGAACACTATTCTTTATATAATAAACGCGTTATCACATTAAGGAGTTTGTGTCTGAGTAAAAACCGTTCATTTGAACTTTTATAATATCTCTATATTTACCACTATATAAGTTTCAAGTTATCTAAATCGGGGGTTGCCATTCATACATTTTATTATTAAACCAGCCTATGCGTGTATATTTACCACATATAAGTTTCAACTACATTATTGTGTTTCCTACATTTCCTATAATAGATTCAACATTTCCTTAGTTAGTTTCAACTTTTAATTTCTTACTTTTTCAAGAATAGATGGAAAATGATTTCATAATTGTAGTTATTGTTATAAATGATTATTAGTTTGACCATCCACATTCTGTAAACGGCTTAGTCATTATGACATCAATATGTTTGTCTTAATTACGGTGATTAAGTAGAGGCTATATATATAGAGTCTTGTATGTACTTGTAATAGAAATGTCTCTCATTGAAACTACTCATGTTATGCACAGATTCTCTATACTTTCTTCTTGATTATACACTCCATAGTGTGGTGTGTATAAGGCGTTGTTTCAAACAGTTATCAGCAAGAAGTCTTATAGCTAGATGGAACGACAAAATTCATAATTGGTTTTGACGGTTGAAATTATGTATCCATCATCACGGTCATGAAATAGCTACATGTCATATAATTTTTTGCAAAAGGCTAGATCTTTCGAAGCTTGTATTTGTTATACCAAGATCTACTAGGTTCTGCAATATTTTGTGTTATCTTGATGATTATTCTATTAAAACTTCTTTCGTATAGTAAACGAACCATATATATTTTCTTTTGTAACATACAAAGTGAGAAATCAAAATAACACAATTCCTCATTTTGTGTTATAAAAAAAGAAAAAAATAGAACATTCAAGTTCTAACGATGATCTTTTCTATAAGATCAATATCATAACATCAAGTTATTGGTTATTTTTATATTAAGAGCTTTATGTTGACTTTTGATGGATTCCTCTTACTTGAATCAAGAAAAAAAAGAATCTTATATCACTTTAGGTTATGATTATTTTTTCATAATACAACCACAAAAGTGGTTATTACAATGATAATATGAGAATACAATAACCTCAAGTTATTGTATATCTTGTAAAGAACATCATGTTCTGGGAACGATTAATAGCACAACCTCATGTTGGTGGTGAAAAAATATTAATTAGACCTCAAAGTTCTAATATGATTCTTCCATAAGAATCAATATATTACATCATGTTATGCTTGAAAAATTATGATGGAACACCTTAAGTTCTAATTTGATTAATTAATAGAATCAATAACATAATCGGCATGTTATGTCTAAGAAAAAAAGATAAAAAAAGCTTAAGTTTTTATCATGAATTTCCATATGGAGAATCATGATTGCGTTGTATTCTAGTAGATCCGAGATAAATATACTAAGTTTTAAGATTAAAACGCAATGGTTATCTATCTTGAAACATGATCGCAACATAAAAATTGAGTATCTTCAAATTACATCCATTAAAAATGAAAAAAAAAGTTCTAATGGAAAGAATGGCCGGAGGTCTGTCTTCTGGATTGTATTATACATACCTAAATCGACAGGAATAAATATGGTTTCTACCGAAAAGGGCGTAGATCTTCAACAAAAAAAATATATATATTTACCTTTGGCATGATGGTTTGGGTACTTCAGGTATGATATTATGATGGAGGAGAATAATTGAGAGCTCAAATAAGCATCCACTAAAGGATCTCAAGATCCTATTATCAAAATATTTATCATATGGAGCATGCTCTCTTGAAAAAATCCATTTCGACATTTTAAGCCCTTCTCTTTTTTTTATTTAACGGATATATAAAGTTAGTTAAGTGTCTAACAAAAACTAACGACCGTTTAAATATATTTCATGAAACATATTATATAATTAATAAATATATAACAAGTACATATATTAATTACATAATAAACGTACTCTTCGTGTCTAACGTGTGTGCCCCCAATAGGCTCACACATTTCTAGTCGTGTAGGTGCGTATCCAACTACCATAATCCAACAACAACTATAGATGTAGTCTTACTCTTACCTACTATTGGATACCAACGCTATGATGAGATTCTTTGTTATAAACGAGTCAATGGCTCACATAAGTAACTGACACAAATCTTTGTTCACAAAGATGGTTGTTTTTCAGCAAATGTGTTCTGGAAAAAAATTGACTGTCGCCACCCATTTTACTTACTAATCGTCCCGTCTCAAACATAACCTAAATTAACGAAATGGCTAACAAACAAACAGACTGGAACTGTTGCCTCTAAATGTTAGAACTGGTGTGGAAATATAACACTATTTTGATCAATGAAATATTAGGCAACCATCGTGTTGTTATCTTTAGTCTTACCGAATGCTACATAGGGGAGTGAATAGTGAACATGACACAATATAAGCAAATGTAAGTTTTACCGACCCTTATGCACCAACAGGGACCAAAACAAATAAAGGTGCATTCTCTAATCTCAAAACTCTAATCTCTCGTAGAAACAAAATCCGCATTGTTACATCTGTACTGAAAAGAGAACAAACATACATGACGACTTTATAATTAAACATCTGCTGAATTATTATTATAAAAGAGAGCTAACAAAATCTCATTTAAGCACCAATCACTTTACTTTCTTCAGGAACCTCTTCCTCAGCAGGCCTCTCAATCTTTACACATGCATCTTCTGAGTAATCACCATGAACCTGTTTACCACAAAAAACCAACTGTTTCAGATATAGACTATATCATTGGAGAGTATGTTAAAGACCTGCAAAGAAAATATGTATTGATAAAATTTATGTCTTTCACTAATTAATTTTCGAGTCTTGACGAAAACCCTAAATAAACAACAAAAACTAATGAACAATGAAATTGAAATCTACTAAATATGAAAGGCATACCTTATGTTAAGGAGAAAACTACACAATAATAACGAGATTGCTCCATCCCTTTATTTTTATATCTTTCCAGTATGATGACACATTAACCTAAAAAAAAGTAAACAACAAATAAGGAGATAAAAAAAACATACAAATTTAATGTTAGAAAAAGCAATTTGAAAGAAAGGAATGATTGGATACAAACATATAGACCTTTTTGTAGTGAGAATATCGTCATGTGCAAGCTTGTAATTCAAATTATTTTAAATGTTATTGACCTTCTTTATATAAAACGCGTTATCACATTAATGCGTTTGTGTCTTAGTAAACCGTCATTTGAACTTTTATAATCATCTCTATATTTACCACATATAAGTTTCAACTTATCAAATCGTGTGTTTCCATTCATACATTTGATTTATTAAACCAGCCTATGCGTGTATATTTACCACATATAAGTTTCAACTACATTATTGTGTTTCCTACATTTCCTATAATAGATTCAACATTTCCTTAGTTAGTTTCAACTTTTAATTTCTTACTTTTTCAAGAATAGATGGAAAATGATTTATAATTGTAGTATTGTTATAAATGATCTAATTATTATGACCATCCACATTCTGTAACGGCTTAGTCATTATGACTCAATAATGTTTGTACTTAATACGGTGATAATTAGAGGCTTATATATAGAGACTTGTATGTACTTGTAATAGAATGACTCTCAATGAAATACACATGTCTCAATTCTCTTTACTTTCTTCTTGTATACATCTCATATGTGTGGTGCTGTTAGGCCGTTGTTTCACAACACCGTTATCAGCACGTGTCTCTAGTAGTAGATGAAAACGAAAAATACATAATTTGGGGTTTGAGACGGCTGAAATTTGTTTCCAATTCATCAATGTACTGAAAGAGCTACCTAGGATAATTAATCTAATATTAAATGCAACAAGGATGGGGGGGAAGAGATATTCATGATGCTTGTATTTTGTTTAACCAAAAGATCTACTATGATCTGCAATATTTTATTAACTTGGATTATATATTCTCATATAAACTCATCGTAATAGTAAAAGAACACTAAATATTCTTTTGAGTAACAACCAAGAGAGAATCAAAATAACACAACCGCATTTTGTGTTATAAAAAGAAAAAAAAATTAGAACATCAAGTTCTAACATGATCTTTTCATAAAGATCAATAACATAACCTTAAGTTATGGTTATTTTTATTTAAGAGCATTATGTGCTTTGATGATTCCCTTAAGTGAATCAAGAAAAAAAAGAAATCATAACCTTATGTTATGATTATAGGCATTTATAATAAAACCACAAGTTTTATTACAATGAATAATATTTAAAATACAATAACCCTCAATGTTATTGTATATCTTTTTAACAGACCTCAAGTTCTTTGGCAAAAACGATAATAGCACACCTCAGTTGTGGTGGAAAAAAAATTAATTAGAACCTCACTCTATATGATTTTCTTCATAAGAATCAATATCCATACAACTACAACATGTTATGCTGAAAAATTATGATTAGAACCGTTAAGTATCTAATTTGATTCAATAATAGAAACAATAACATAACCTCATGTTATGTTATAAAGAAAAAAAGATAAAACCTCAAGTTTTATCATTATTCCCTCTAGAGAATAAATGATGCATTGTATTTTAGTATATCCAGGAGAAATCTACTAAGTTTTAAAGATATAAGACGCATTGGTTATCATATTAAAACCATGACTCAAAATAAAATTGAGTATCTCCAAATTACATTCATTGAAAATGGAAAAAAAATCCATAATGAAAAGATGAAATGTTTATCTTGATTGTATTTTAAATACATAAATCAGACAGAAATAAATATGGTTTCTACCCGAAAGGGCGTAGATCCTAAAATATTTACCCTTTGGCATCATCGTTTGGATAATTCGGGTGATATTACGAGGAGAAGAATAATTGAGAGCTCAAATAGGCATCCACTAAAGGATCTCAAGATCCTATTATCAAAATATCTATCATGTGGAGCATGCTCTATTGAAAAAAATTACAACTAGGCCCTCAGTCAATAAACTTGAAAAAAAAATCTTTTTCGTTTCTAGAAAGAATTAAAAGAGACATTTGTGGGCCAATTACTCCTCCGTGTGAACCATTTTGATTCTAATAGAATCAATAACATAACCTCATGTTATGTTATAAAAAAGATAAAACTTTAAGTTTTATTATGATTCCCTCAAGAGAATCAAATAACACGACTTCGTATTATTTTTATATGTTTGTATAGAACCTCAAGTTCTATTATTAATCATGTCGATATAATTATTTAATCATTTGCTGATTTGCAAAATTCATGATTTCGCATGTTTTCTACATGATATTGGTTAACATTATTTTGCATACTAATGTCTTGATATTTGCATGATATTTGCTAAAATTATGCTCGTAATTTTCTTAATCTTTTATTTACTTGGCTATGGTAAACTATATGCATTTACAATGAATATTGCATGTCTTTTGTCTATCTTTTCCGAATCAATTGTGTTTGTATTTGTATTTCTTTATAAAGTGAAGTTTCTAATCATTTTATTATGGTTATTGAATTTGGTTATTGATTTTAAGAAGAAAAAAGAGGCATGAACACTACTAATAACATATATCAATATCGTAATATAATCAAGATTAGATATGTTGCCTTAATGGAATGTGATGCATCTATTTATTTTTAGTTTGGATGTGTAGATAGTATATTTTTACTATCTATCTAAAAATCTATGTTATATATGTGTTGCATGGAAATCGAAAGTATGTGTTTAATATGCGTTGCATTTGTAATCATATTAATTTATGATTAGTCTTCAATAAAAATGTTAATGGCGTAAAACATAACACTTTAAAATTACATAAATTTGAAATTGATTTTTTGTACGACTTGTATAAGTGGTGTATAATCTCTAAATAAGATTCGTAAAATGTTTGTGATATATGAAAAAAAAATCCTTATATGGTGATAAATGCAATCTTTGCTAAATGATACTTTGTCATTTTTATGTAGAATGTTAAAATTTAAAGCTTTCAAATATTGATTTTGTTGTTCTTGACATATCGAGAAAAAACCATCTCCCTTGTACTTTTCATGCTGAGTTCCATCTAACTTTGGGGATAATCAATCAAAGCTGAAAATAAGGCCTCTTTACAAGAGTGTGCCACAATAGTGGTATTCCCCCATTGTCTTTTTTATGATGATCTAAAAGGGAATACTTAACGATGAAAGACTTGTTAAATCTCGTTATAATTGTATGCACCTCAAGATGCATAAAAAAAGTATAAGCGAGTTCGGTCTCACAGTTTTTGTGTTAGATCTGAATTAAAAAAATATCTAACGATGAAAGATCCGTTAAATGTATGTCAAAATCTAAAAGAAAGATTTGACCATCAAAAGCAGAAAATTCTTGTAAATGCAAGCACATTTTCGTAATATTGAGTATTGCATCTGAATGATAAAAAGAAACCATGCGATGAGATGGTTAATGCCTCGAATATACTCATATATCGAGAACGATGCTTTGATATAAGTTTCTTTAAATAAAGCAATGGGTATGCTTTAAGAAACACGATAAACCCGTTTACTAAATTTGCTCCATTCACTCAACTGAATGTGACTCAATAACGATGATCATGTAGATATCGTGATTATGGACGTGGTGAAATAATTATTATCGTTTTAATTCAAAGAACTTGTTTGCAACCTCAAGTTGTAAGATTAAAGATGAGTAAATCAACGTATAGATCTCCATTCCCTCTTGTGAATGTGATGAATAGATTCATTCCCTTAAGTGAATGTGATATAATGATAAATATAAAATCTTCATTCCCTCAAGTGAATGTAATAATGTAATGATATGGTCGAGGTAATATGACAATGACAAACCACTAGTAATGGCAAAATAGAATAAGAAAGGAGCAAACAAAAATGTGATTTATGCAAAAATGCAATATGATGTATGCAAAATACAAGTGTGTCAAAGATATTACACACTATATTAATAGATTTAAGAATCTATGCTAACACATTTTACTCTGTAATAGAAATATAAAATTGTCATGAGAAACAAAGTTAAATATTAAAGATGCATTATATTTTTTTGTATCTTTCTCGACATGCATTATATAAAGATTAGTAAAAGCTAATCATTGCCATAACATAAGTTTATGAGCAATAATTACAATATTTTTTTTGACATGACCGGTTCTACCATCCCGAGTCATTAATGATGCGAAAACTATTGAAGAAGAAGGTTCTTCAATCTAATGTTATCTCTCAAAAAAAAAAAAAAAAAAAGACTCAATTCCTCAATACTCTGGAAAGAAAACAAATGGATATATGTAGGCATACAAATCCATTGTATGAACCATTTAGAGTTTAAAATCGATGCATCGTCTAAATGGTCATGAAATTGCAACCTCGAGTTTGCATGATTAATAGCTCAATGCGAGCCTAACATTCCGGAGTAAGTATTTTCATCATGAATATGCGATGAATTACCTTTAAATTATTCAATAAAAATGAGATAAAAACTTGTGTTGTGTTTGAGGCCATTACTTTTTATATGCACAAACAACAAAAATTTTGCATCATGGCACAATATGTTATTATAAATCCTCCCTTTATAAGTAGTTTTGGTTATTAAAAAACATATCCCATTTCAGTTTATTTTGTGCAAATTACTCCACCTAAATGACACATATTCGAGGATAGAAAGGAAGTTATATTTTCCTTCAGGAGGAGATAAGTAGTTGCAAATTAAGAATGAATTATCATATTCTATTGATCCTTGAAAGAAATTTTATGGATAATCTAATAGCCATATAAAATTTCAGCTACTCATGCTCTAATTATAAGTTGTCCCTCAAGGACACTATTTTATTATGACATGCCTCAAGCATGGTAGACAAATCAATTCCAAATAAAATCCTCGATGAAAAATATGGAGCATGAAAACAAGTTAATGAAGTTTATTTTCTTGTGTGAATGCAACCGTATTATATTGAAATTGTAAAAAATATAGTTTAACACATCCGCTCCAATAATCACACAAATACTGGATAGGCGTACCAATCCGATCCAAACAAGCATACAAATACTGGGATAGGCGTACCCCTCCGATCCAAATAATCATGCATCACATAATATTAACATAGCAGTCATAAGCACATATCTTTTCCCAAAAACAAAACCATATTTCGCACAGTTCAACTCAAAACATTTCAAAACACATTTGAGTATCATTTTCCCCCAACGGAAAAGACAGTAAAAATGGGGCTACGAGAACTCACCTCAAATAGCAAAAGGCAAACAGCACAAATCTCAATCTCAAATCACAAATAATCTCAACGCAAGAGCACAGCAGTACCCGACCACGACCTAGACATTTACGACACTTAATTAATGTTTGTACAAAGTTGTCTTATTGTACAAGTGTTCGTCTTTACACACACCAAGATTCTCACTACCGTTACAAAACCTCCTTTTTCTTATCATCAAACCTTTCCTTTTTATTTCAAAACCATTATCTTATAACGAACCCGTTATCTTTACCAAAATCGTTATCTCATAACGAAACCGTTACCAAAACCGTTATCTTTACCAAAATCGTTATCTTTACCAAAATCGTTATCTCATATGAAACCATTACCAAAATCGTTATCTTTACCAAAATCGTTATCTCGTAACGAGACCGTTACCAAAACCGTTATCTTTACCAAAATCGTTATCTCATAACGAAACTGTTACCTTTACCAAAATTGTTATCTCATATTATGGTTGTGCGGTAATTACGCAAAATGAATCAACACTTGGGCTAAGTGTGACATAAATACAATTCACTCAAGACACCTTCAATCGTTAAAACGAAACAGTCGACCAAATACTCCGCGGAAATCTGACGAAAAAGAAATGAGCAAGAACTCAAGAGCCGAAAATAAATAAATCAACATTTCCGTAATCGATACGATATATATATATATATATATATATATATATATATATTTAATAATTTAAATAAAATAATAATATTTATTATTATTTTCGTCTTATTATCGAGCTAACCGGGTAATTACAACGTCTCATTATTTTAATATGTCCATGTCCAATAACTTTTACCTCGACACTTAATCTTTCATAAAAGTCATCCTTTATTCCTTCAATTCAAATCGACACAAACGTTTACAAATGTTAAATATTTAAGAAATGCTTTGAGAAAATACATCTTTTGTCTTGTAGTTAATTTGAAATAAAATATTATTTTATTATTAAACTCTTGAAAATTTACCCTTTTAAGCAAAGTTTCTAAGTATAAACTTCTTTCGAAAATTCGGCATGACCCGTACGTCTATATGACTTTTTCAAGGTTTTGAACCTTAATCCCAAACACTTTTCACGAATTCAACATTTTTCGACAAAACACAAAATCAATACTTTCAACACGTTTTATCCAACCGTAACAAAATAATTCAATTACATTTGGCAAGTCCAACAAAATCCCTCTTAGTCCAAACCAAATCCATTAGACCATTTACAAGTCCACTAATTCATTTACTTGTTATTGGGCCTTATGGCCCATTAAGATCTTAAGTACTTAGCCTGATAGCAAAATTTAGTCCATACCTCTTTACATAAGTCCAAAAAATAAACCAAAACCCAATGGGCCTTAAGCTCATTAAGCCGAACCAATATAGGCTGAAATCACATATAGCCGTGGCCCAAATAAGCCGAAACAAAATGAGATATAAGCTCCAAAAATAAAAGCCAAAGCGATAAGCTATAAGCCCATAATATATAAATAAGTCGAAAACCAATAAGCCATAAGCTTATTATATAAACCGAAACCAAATAAGCTATAAGCTTATATATAAACCGAAACCAAATAAGATATAAGCTTATTATATAAGCCGAAAACTCAATAAGCCAAAGCCAAATATATAAGCCGAAAACCAATAAGCCAAAAACCAATAAGCCAAAGCTGAAGCAAATAAGCCAAAGCCAAAACCAATAAGCCAAAACCAAAACCAATTAGGCTGAGCCCACTTCTTGTGTCGGACGTGTTCAAACCATACGGGACTTGATTGGGCCGAGCCCACACCGAAACCAAACATAACCCAAAACTAAATAAGCTATATCCTAGCTTTTTAATAAGCAACACTCGATACAAGCCCCAAAATAAGCACTTTAACAAAAGAAAAATTATCACAACAACCAAAATATTCAAACTTTAATTCCTTTCTTTTTTTCTTAATAAGTCGACGCAACAAACACCCCTTTATTTACATTTTTCGTTTCTAAGATTTAATTTTTACGACTATCAACTTATACAACTAGTGTTTTAACACCATAATAGCCCTAAAAGTACAACTTTAAACAAAGTTTAGAAAACTTACAAGTTTGGATGACCTTAGTTCGGTTTTGATGCAAAAAGAACGAACTTGAATACCTTTTATATAACCCGCGTCTATAACTATCAACCCACTATCTATTCTTAACCCGTGTTCTTGGAAAATCTTCAAAATCTTTGTTTCTTGCTCCTTTGTGGTTAGTCCGAATGTAGAGAGAGAAGAGAGATAGATTTTTTTTATTATTTTGAAAATGAGAGAATGAATGAAATAGTTGAGATAGTGGTGGTTATAAGAGTACTATGAGACATATTAGCTTAAAAATAGCCATCTTGTCTCCTCTTTGCTTTCCTTGACCGAATGGATCCTAGGGAGGGTATCGGGTTAATCTTTTCGTGCAAGGATCACTTAAAAGCTCAACTTTTATCTATTTAAAACGTTAACCAAACTTAGTTAGTATTTTCATTGCGTTTAAAATCACTTTTTCATAAATCTAGGTTATTCACACGACACCTATCAAAATAAATTGCTACAAAAATCCATTTTGAGCCGTTGCTGGCCGACTCCGGGCCGAAAACATGAATTTCTAACAAAACTCAACCGAACCTTGCTCGTCCATTTTAAAAACACATTAAACTACAAAATAGGGTTTGACAACTTATATTCGACCAAAATTCCACCTTTTTACAACCGTTACAGTCTTTTATCGAATTTCATGAAAACAACCGTTTTTTGATAACTTTCAAATCTTACACTCATGATTTATGTTTTAAACCAACGTTATTTTATCATTATGAATTTATGAAATAAATAAACCCATTATCACATTCCCAAATTCATTTAATCTCCACTCTCGAATAAACTGTCGTGCCGGTACGCGCTGCGTGACGATTTTCGCGGATCACGAGAAAGCTTCTCGGAATCACTTGAAATACCAACCAAAATACACCAAAATGGAAAGAGGTATCAAAAGTGATTCTATCCCGAATTTCAATACTCCTTACAATCCCGGTTATACCAAAACCGTTTTACGCAAAAATAGTCAACAGAAGTCAACTTTTCAGCTTTCATCAGGAAAACTGACAAGATCGAAAGACTTCAAAATACAAAATTATAATATTTTATAATACTTAACTTTGGGAAAATTACCGGCTATCACATTCTCACCCCCTTAAAGGGATTTCACCTCGAAATTCAACTCAAATTATCAACTCACAATACTGACAGGAAATTCCATTCCTCGAAGAATCACATCAAATCACTAGGACTTAGTCTTTTCAAGCAAGGTTTCTTACGATCCCTCTAAAGACTAAGTTTTTCCATAGTCCAAATCCTACATTTTCTCATGGTCAATCAATATCCGTTCATAAAAATTACGATAGTCTCTCCTACTATCCCTTAGTTTCATAATTTCCTTAACTTAGGTAACACTGTCTCAGTTGGGTGTCAGGATATGCTCCAGTCCTCGACGTGACGACTATTCTATCATAATTGACATGGATAAACTTTTTGGTTATTCAACCAACCGGACTAACCCTACAGGGTATATGTCCTACACAATACGACTCACACTTTACTTTCTCAAGAACGCCCATGGTTCTTTACCAACACTTACTCACTCAAAGTCCCAAGTAAACCTTACTTGGTCAAACACTCCCGGCTCTGCCTTTCTAGGAAGGCTGTTTCATAGTCTAAACCTCATCATTATTTTCCTTGAACTTTTCCAAATCAATCATACTCAACGAGTGTCTTAAATATCACTTCACTTAGGTAGGTCAAGATACCTCTCAAAAGCTTACACAATAAAAAGTATGACCAGGTCTCCTAATTGATCACTAAAACTTTTTCCAATACTCCCTGTGACCATTCACGGTCTCTTACCTTCCTATTAGTTATTCTAACAAAATGGTAAAATCGGCCAGCTCAAACATACATTTCAAGCTTACAGAATATACCAGCTACATCGTATGCCAATCCTAATAGGGAAATGGGTATCCGCCCTATCACGAGCGACCAATCGCAACGTACCCACACACGGGAAAAACTACGCCCTCAAGCTAACACAAAATACTGCTATCCACAAATATCAAACAAAATTTCCTTCACTACCAAAAAATGATTTCAATACAAATCACCTAACGACTAGTAAGGATTTGTCATAACTACCACTACAAAAAGAATTTTCTAATCATAATCTCGACACTAACCGACGCTACCTGGTTTAGTGATATACATAAACTACTAATCTAAACCTCTAATATCCTACACATATCCTCTGGGCTCTTGCCCTCTCCTCATACTATCAACAATCTCAGCTAACTCCAACTGCGCACGTCTCTCCTCTACGCGTTGTAATCGTAATTCTCGGTTCTCTCCATGCGTATCACTGATGGCATGCCATAGAGCTGCTCTCTATGCATCCGTTTGATCTGCCCACGACTCTAGGGCTAATACTGGTCTCCAAAGTGCTCCAAGAGTTACTGCAACCCTCTCCTGCTCATGCTCTAGACTCCTAAATCAATATCTCTGGGAGAAAATCTCATCCTTGACTACCCCTGACCTAGTAAATAACTCTCCTATGTCCCTATCATACCTCTCAATAGGCGATAACTCCTCTAATCATACCGTATGATCATGAATCAATCCCCCTGCATCTCAACTCGAGCTCCTAACTCGGTCAAATATCCCTCAGTCTCAGTCATAGCGGGTGAAGATACAAGCAATGGAATGGTCAGTGGTATCATAGGTGAAGGAACAATAGAAGGTGCTGGAGAAATAGGAAGTAAACTAGACGACCACTCGGGTGATGGTGGTATCTGAGCAGGTGGTACTGGTGGTGGGTAAGCAGGAACATCTATGTAAACTATACCGTCCTCCGGGTCTGTCCACGTGGTGAGTGTGGGCTGCCTAGATGCCGACACCCTCTCTGGTCTCTCAGGCTATGGTACAGATCCAGACCCTGTCCAATCTCAAACGTACTGTATACATGATCCTCCTCTACCGCTAACTCTTGGCGCCTCAACGCCCCATACCCAAGTCCTAAAGGCGCGTTCACGGTTGCCCTCACAACTAGAATTGCCCACTGTTGATCCTCATGTACAGCCTCCTCCTCCTCATCATCCTCTACTAACTCAGACGTACCCCGATAACGCTTTCGTAAAGGAAGGTCTGGTGGTGACGAAGATGGCAAACTCTTGTAAAAGGACCTAAACCTCTTACAGAATGCGGAATCAAACATAGCTGCCACATCTGCCATACTGGCAAAGAGGCCCAGTGACATCGCAGGTGGAACATGCACAACCATACATGTGGTCCTACGAAGAATGGGAACCAAAGTAGGTGGAGTACTCTCAGGTAGTGATGTGGGTGGTGCTATAGTGTAAGGTGACTCAGGTGTCTCAGTCTCAACAGGGTCCTCAAAAGGTTCAGACTCAGTGTTCGTCCCATCCAAATAAGCCTGCCTAATAGCCTTATAGGGATCCTCAGGAAGTGGTAAGGGCACTCGGGAGCTCTGAGCTCCGTCAGCCTGGGTGGAAATCTCTAGGTCAACAAACACTGGGGTAGACATCCTGTGATAACACGATAAAAGGGTATAAGTATAAAATATTATTATCCAAATTATCAGCATCATTATGCTTACATATACAAATCATTATAGCGTTCGAAATTAGACGTTCGTAATTGTATATATATTAAATATATCGGGAAGAATACGAACAATGAATAAACACCGACCAGGTTCAAAACCGAACATGCACAACTGGTCATCACATAGAGCACATAATCCACAAAAGCATATCCTCTATTCACGTCGCTACCTGCTACTTTCCACTAAAATTCTCAAGGAAACACACACTACACTAAGGTAAGCATGGCCAACATCAATCAATCAATCATCGCTACCCGCGACAATTTTACCTACATTCTCAAGGCATCGCACACTACTACTACTAAGGCAGCATGGCAATCCTAAAATCAACATGATCTCAATCTCGACACTCGCAAGTGTTCTCATTACTTTACGTCTTATTATTTTCAAGTGGTCACATTACTCACACATCCCTTCCCTCCTCTAACATAACTTTAGAAAACTAACCATATCATTTCATAGTCCTTCATGAATTAAACATAGTTGATCAGGCTATGCGTAATTTAGGAAAATACCATGAACTGCTCGGGCTAGTTGACTTCCGCCATGTTGGAGGTTTTACTAAAACAGACTTCACTTTTTGGTTATAGTTGCGTTTTTATTTTATTTTATAAAAACTGGCATTCTCTATAACCTTGGCTCTGATACTAATCTGTCATACCCCGTCAGTGGCAAAAACACGGGATGCGACGATACCGTTCATCGCACAAGATACAAGATCATACACTTTACAATTTACAAGAATGAAACTTGGGTTTACATAAATTTTACAAGTTAAGACTTGACAACAATAATTAAAACCCATCTCGACCCAGTCCCCTTGGGTTACATCTTTGCTCTTCCAATACCATTCATATACCTTTGATTGACACACCTGAAAATGATACTCGAAAACGTCAACAATAATGTTGGTGAGCTCGTAGGCTTGACCTTAAACCCAAAAGTTGTGCCAATATTTCAAAACAGTGGACAATAGTGCTATATGACAGTGAACATATGCAAGCAACCCATGACTTAGCATCCCTGCTAATCATGTAACACAACCTAGCAATCCCACTAGTCAAATACCATATGTCACTTACGCACCTAAAGGGCCTACCAGCTGGAGCATTAAATTAGGGCAGGACCACACACAAACTAGGGTAGTCGTACCCATCCGCTCCAATAATCACACAAATATTTGGTAGGCGTACCCATCCGATCCAAACAAGCATACAAATACTGGGACAGGCGTACCCCTCCGATCCAAATAATCATGCATCACATAATATTCACATAGCAGTCATAAGCACATATCTTGTCCCAAAAACAAAACCACATTTCGCACAATTCAATTCAAAACATTTCAAACCACATTTGAGTATCATTTTCCCCCTAACAGAAAAGGCAGTAAAAATGGGGCTTGAGAACTCACCTCAAATAGCAAAATGCAAACAGCACAAATCTTAATCTCAATTCACAAATAATCTCAACGCAAGCGCACAACAGTACCTGACCACGGCCTAGACATTTACGACACTTAATTAATTTTTGTACAAAGTTGTCTTATTGTACAAGTGTTCGTCTTTACACACACCAAGATTCTCAATACCGTTACAAAACCCCCTTTTTCTTATCATCAAACCTTTACTTTTTATTTCAAAACCATTATCTAATAACGAACCCGTTATCTTTTACCAAAACCGTTATCTCATACGAAACCGTTACCAAAACCGTTATCTTTACCAAAATCGTTATCTCATACCAAATCGTTACCAAAACCGTTATCTTTACCAAAATCGTTGTCTCATACGAAACCGTTACCAAAACCGTTATCTTTACCAAAATTGTTATCTCATAACGAAACCGTTACCAAAAATGTTATCTTTACCAAAATCGTTATCTTTACCAAACTCGTTGTTAGCCTTGAATAAATTAAGTCCAACAAGAATGTTATTGGTCTTAGAAAGTCAAACTAGGTCTTGTATTGCAATAGGTTAGTCGAGTTCAACGGGCTTGGATTGTAATCTAATATTGTCCGTGTTTCGGGCTCAAAGCCCAAGTTATGCCAAGCCCGACCCAAGATTACAAGCCCATACGCCACCTAGCAAGGCATGGGTATAAATATCCCTTCACCACACTTGGTGAAGGGTGTTGGTTACATTTTTATTCACTTGTAATCCACCAATTCACTAATCTAATATTCCTTTCTTGTTTTCTCTCTCTACTTTCTCTCTCTAAGTTTTTTTCTTATTTTCTAGCATATTGGTAAAGATTATTGTTGTGTAATGAATTAAATTAGTGGGATAACATGTGGTATCACTCGCCAAGGGGTGTTTAGTGTTTGTTTTGTGTGAAATTCGTAGGTTTTGTTGGTTGTTTTTCTTTGGTTCACCAAAATCGTTTTGTATCGTTCATAACGTGACGTTACCAAAAAACCGTTATCTTTACCAAAATCGTTATCTCATAACGAAACTGTTACCTTTACCAAAATTGTTATCTCATATTATGGTTGTGCGGTAATTACGCAAAATGAATCAACACTTGGGCTAAGTGTGACATAAATACAATTCACTCAAGACACCTTCAAACGTTAAAACGAAACAGTCGACCAAATACTCCGCGGAAATCTGACAAAAAAGAAATGAGCAAGAACTCAAGAGTCGAAAATAAATAAATCAATATTTCCGTAATTGATATATATATATATATATATATATATATATATATATATAAGTATTTAATAATTTAAATAAAATAATAATATTTTATTATTATTTTGGGCTTATTATCGGGCTAACGGGGTGATTACAACGTCTCGTTATTTTAATATGTCCATGTCCAATAACTTTTACCTCGACACTTAATCTTTCATAAAAATCATCATTTATTCCTTCAATTCAAATCGACACAAACGTTTACAAATGTTAAATATTTAAGAAATGCTTCGAGAAAATACATCTTTCGTCTTGTAATTAATTTGAAATAAAATATTTTATTATTAAACTCTTGTGTTAGGAACACGAAAGTGTCTTCATAGATAATAGTCGTTAGTTCGTTAAGTAATTTTTGGAAACTTACATAGGTAGTTAGACCAAGGCCCATGGATTAGCTCATCAAGCCAAGGCCCATCCGCCCCATTGTAAGTATATTAACACCTCTCTATGCCTTGGAGAGGTGGTTGGTTGGTTGTAATTTTTCACATAGTTAATGTATTTCTCTTCTCTTACTTTCTCTCATTAGAAATACTTCATTCCTTCCCACTTTCTCTCTCTAGTTCTTGTTGTTAAAGATTACTAATATCCTACAATTGGTATCAAGAGCCATAGAGTGGTGTATTTAGTTTTTGTGTTTAATTTTTTTTGGTTCGTATGTTTTCTTGCAAAAATCGTCCTTTATTTCATTTTTTTTGTTTTCGAAGCTATAGTGTACACTAAAGGATCATTTACTTTGGTAAATCTGATATAGTATATTTATGATATAGGTGTATAAGCTTAGAATCAAGAAAAATATCATTTTTGTTACTTTTGTGTTCGAAAACCTTTACAAAGAACAAAATCTTGATTTTAAATTTTTCGGCTTAAAAACCTTAAAGTTTTCATTTTTCTTGTTCCTATAGGGTTAGTAACATTAGTTGTACAAGTTTTTTTGCAAAAAACCCATCAAAAAGGTGTCTTTTGTGTTTTTGAGTTTTTGAGTTTCGTGTTTGTTGGTATCGAACAACCTGTACCGAACAACTTGTATCGAACAACCTGTACCGAACAACCTGTATCGAACAACTTGTATCGAACAACTTGTATCGAACAACCTGTACCGAACAACCTGTATCAAACAACTTGTATCGAACAACCTGTACCAAATAACTTGTATCGAACAATCTGTACCGAACAACTTGTATCGAACAACTCAAGGGCAGTTTATACCGAACAACTCAATTTTTAAAATTATACGGTTTATATCTTTGACTTGTAAAATCCCGTGAAACATTAACTTGTTTTTCCCGGTTTTGTCAAGAATTGAAAAATCCTGTGTAGTTTCAAGAATTAAAACACTTACAAGGCAACTTAATCAAACACAATTTCTTTCTACCACCGTTCAATCAAACAGTAATCTTTTAACATCAACAGTTATCAATGACGACTCTTGCAGATAAGTCACTTCTCTCGGGTGGTGACAAAAAACCACCGATGCTTGAAAAACATTTGTATGATTCGTGGAAAAGCAGAATGGAACTCTATATGATGAATAGACCTCATGGTAGAATGATTCTTTCTTATGTTAAAAAAGGTCCATTTGTTTGGCCAACAATTATAGTGGATGGTGCAACCAGACCAAAGTAATATACTGAATTAACTGCAGCAGAAACCATTCAAGCTGATTGTGACATCAAAGCAGTAAACATCATTATCCAAGGCATTCCACCTAAAATTTATGCTCTTGTCAGTCAACATCGTGTAGCCAAGGATATTTAGGAGAAAATCCAACTGCTCATGCAAGGAACGTCGTTAACAAAGCAAGAATGAGTGTGAAAGTTGCACGATGAATTTAATAAGTTTACATACAAGACAGGAGAGTCGTTACACGAGTACTACTTGAGATTCACTCTGCTACTCAATGATATGAACATTTACAAGATGCCACTAGAGCAATTTCAAGTCAATACCAAGTTTCTGAATACTCTTCTCGCCAAATGGAGCCAATTCGTTACTGATGTTAAATTGGTCAAAGACTTGCATACTACCAATGTTGATCAGATTCATGCTTACTTGGAACAACATGAACGACATGCAAATGAAGTTCGTTTGATGCATGAACGCAACTCCAATCCTCTAGCTTTAGTTGCATCTCACCAAATAACACAGTCTCCTTATCAATCTCATCAGCACTCTTACCAGAATTCTCAACATCAACTACAAGTTTCACCATATCAATCTTCACAGTATGGAGCATCTTTTGAATCTCAACAATACTCTGTCAATCAATCATCAACACCTCTTTTAATCACTTATCCTTCCAACAATTATCAATCATTTGTTTACCACAATGTTTATTCTTCATCATCATCCATCCCTCATGTGGAATATGCTCCCATAGTTAATCAACAACCTGGATTTCCCTAACTAGACTCAGGTCTAATTGTTCCAGTGTTCTAGAAAGGTGATGATCCCATTGATGCCATCAATCACATGATGTCTTTCTTGACTGCTGTTGTCACTTCCTGCTACCCCACTACCAATAATCAGCTAAGGAATTTGTCAAACCCTAGGCAACAAGCTATTATTAATGAGGGAAGAGTAACCTTACAACCAATTCAAGGGAGACACACTTCTTTTGTTGCGGGTACTACAAGGACCTACACTCCAAGAGCAAGTGAAAGCAATTCGGGGAAACAAATGACTGTTATTTGTTACAAATGTAAAGGGGAAGGACACATGTCCAAACAGTGCACTAAACCAAAGAAAAAAAGGGATGATTCATGGTTTAAGGATAAAGTGTTGCTGGTAGAAGCTTAAGCAAATGGTCAAATTCTACATAAGGAGGAACTAGCATTTTTGGCAGATCCAAGAATTGCAGAAGGTCAAGCCACACAGACTGTCATTACTCACAATGCCGCTTATCAAGCTAATGATTTAGATGCATATGACTCTGATTGTGATGAACTCAACACTGCCAAAGTTGCTCTCATAGCGAATTTATCTCATTATGGTTCAGATGCTCTCGCTAAGGTACACAATTATGATAATGTGAATAACAATATGATTAATCAAGCTGTGCAGGCAATGCAATCTTCTAAAAAGTCGAATGTTATGAACCATTCAGAGACTAAAATAACTAGTGATAGCAATATCATTCCTTATTCTCAGGATGTGATTGAATCACAACAGGCAGCTGTTCAGAATTCTAACTCTTCTGCACAACAAGATGCACTGATATTATCTGTGATTGAACAACTGAAAACCCAAGTAGTTAATTGTACCAAGATAAATCTGGACAATAAAAGTGTCAATGATACTTTAACTGCTGAGCTTGAAAGATATAAGGAACAAGTTAAAGTTTTGAAAGAAGGACAAAATGTTGATTTAAAGAGTAATGATAATGTTTCAGATTCAAGTGCACAGTCTGTAGAGATTGATCGTCTTAAACAAACTCTTTCTGAACATTTAAAAGAAAAGGAATCTTTAATGCAAACAGTTACTCTTCTCAAAAATGATTTTAAGAAAGAAGAATCTAGGAACATCGATAGAGAGATTGCGTTAGAAAAGAAGATCAAACAGCTAGATAATATTGTTTTTAAAAGAGATCAATCTGCACAAACTGTTCACATGTTGACGAAACCTCAGTTTTTCTATGATCATACCACTAAACAAGCTCTAGGTTTTCAAAATCCTTTTTATCTAAAGAAATCCCAGCAGTTAGAACCAAAGCTTTATGATGGTAATGTCATTAAGAATACAAGTTCTATTGTGATTCCTGACTCTGAAGAGACCCCAATGCTTGCTGAAGAGAGTCATTCAAAAATGCTTTTAAAATAAAAAGATCATATGATGTTAGAAAAGAAAGTCAATACTACACCAGTCGATTATGCTCTTCTTAACCAACTTTCTTAAGATTTTGAAACACGATTTGTTCCACAAACTAAATTATCTGTTGATCAAGCCTTTTGGTCTTAGAATTCTGTGAATTCTCCAGATCTCACTCTTTCTAGTAGACCTACCAAAGTTGAGGTTCCAAAAGAACTTCCTAAAGTTAGCATGGTTAATACGAGTTTGAAGAAACTTAAACACCATCTTGCTGGTTTTGACATGGTTGTCAAAGAAAGAACCACGACCACAGCCATCACTGAGGGCTCGTGGGGGTTTGAACATACAAAAACTTATTTTTGGGATGAAATAATTCCATTTGTAAAAGCTCTGAAGGATTTGTTCAACACATTTGATCAATATTTGATTGATGAACTTTCTGAAGTTCAAAATGTCTTTCATCAAATAGAACAGGATGTGGAACAATATCGTTTAGAGTCAAAAAATATTTAAAGTTAAAATTAATCAAGTTTTAAAAAAAAACAAACGACTCTTGGAACAAGTCATTAACAAAGATATTATGAACATAATTATGAATTCTTCTGTGGATAATGCCTTTGTGAATGAGCATGAATGAGAAAAGTGTCAAAAACTTGAGACTGGGCTTCTCAACAAAGAGGATTTCGTTGAAAAGTGATTTATGATAAACTGTTCAAAAGTTTTACCACTCTTTAAAAACATTGCATCTCTTTAGAAGTTGATACTCAACTTAATCAGGAAATTTTTCAAAGGGACAATTCAGTTTCAAGTCAAAGTGCTCCAAGTTTTGATTAATTGATCAATATTTTGAATTAAATGAATTAAAAGCTCAATCCTAAGAGAAAGACATGGTCATAAAAAAGTTGAAAGAGAGAATTAAATCTCTAAGTGGAAAAATAAATGAGGATAAGATTAAAAAGGACTTA
Organism: Tanacetum coccineum; assembly: GCA_026074375.1. Classification (NCBI taxonomy): domain Eukaryota; kingdom Viridiplantae; phylum Streptophyta; class Magnoliopsida; order Asterales; family Asteraceae; genus Tanacetum; species Tanacetum coccineum. The sequence continues at coordinate 25,512 of BQNB010013747.1, forward strand.
GAGGAGATTGAAACAATAAACATTGAATTAGATCATAGGGTGTCAAAGCTTATTGCTAAAGAACAATGTGATGGATTAAACCAGCACGTATTCGATCTAAAGAACAATGTGATGGATTAATTAATCAAGTTAATCTAAAGTCTGTGGAAATCTTTGAGTTAAATGCTCGTATTCAAGAAAAAGATTAATATTTAATTTTTTTTATTTAATATTTTTTTTTTTTTATTTTTTTTTTTCTTTTTTTTTTCTTTTTTTTTTTTTGATTATTATTTTTTAATTTTTTTATTTTTTTTTTTACTTATTATTTTGATTTTTTTTTATTTAATTTATTATTTTTAACATCTATTTTTATTTTTTTTTTGATCTTTTTTATGTTTTTTATTTTTTTTATTTTTTTTTTTTTTGTTTCATTTTTTTTGTTTATTTTTTTTTTATATTTGGTATTAATTTTTATTTTATATTATGCTCTTCTTAACCAACTTTCATAAGATTTGAAAACGATTTGTTTCCACAAACTATATTATTGTTGATACAAGCCTTTTGGTCTTAGAATTCTGTGAATTCTACAGTTCTCACTCTTTCTAGGGGAGGGTAGGGACCCTTCCAAAGTTGAGGTTCCAAAAGAACTTCCTAAAGTTAGCATGGTTAATACGAGTTTGAAGAAACTTAAACACCATCTTGCTGGTTTTGACATGGTTGTCAAAGAAAGAACCACGACCACAGCCATCACTGAGGGCTCGTGGGGGTTTGAACATACAAAAACTTATTTTTGGGATGAAATAATTCCATTGTAAAAAGCTCTGAAGGATTTGTTCAACACATTTGATCAATATTTGATTGATGAACTTTCTGAAGTTCAAAATGTCTTTCATCAAATAGAACAGGATGTGGAACAATATCGTTTAGAGTCAAAAAATATTTAAAGTTAAAATGAATCAAGTTTTAAACAAAAACACACGACTCTTGGAACAAGTCATTAACAAAGATATTATGAACATAATTATGAATTCTTCTGTGGATAATGCCTTTGTGAATGAGCATAAATGAGAAAAGTGTCAAAAACTTGAGACTGAGCTTCTCAACAAAGAGGATTTCGTTGAAAAGAGATTTACGATAAACTGTTCAAAAGTTTTACCACTCTTGAAAAAGATTGCATCTCTTTAGAAGTTGATACTCAAACTTAAATCAGGTAATTTTCAAAGGGGGACAATTCAGTTTCAAGTCAAAGTGCTCCAAGTTTTGATTAATTGTTTGAATTAAATGAATTAAAAGCTGAATCATAAGAGAAAGACACAATCATAAAAAAGTTGAAAGAGAGAATTAAATCTTTAAGTGGAAAATTAATGAGGATAAGATTAAAAAGGACTTAGAGGAGATTGAAACAATAAATATTGAATTGGATCATAGGGTGTCAAAGCTTATTGCTGAGAATGAGCATTTGAAACAGACCTATAAGCAACTTTATGACTCGATTAAACCAGCACGTATTCGATCCAAAGAACAATGTGATGGATTAATTAATCAAGTTAATCTAAAGTCTGTGGAAATCTCTGATTTAAATGCTCGTCTTCAGGAAAAAGTTTTGGTAATTACAGCTCTCAAGGATGAATTAAGGAAACTTAAAGGAAAATCTCTAGTTGATAATGTTGTTACGAAACACACTATTGATCCAGAGATGCTTAAGAATGATGTGGAACCAATAACCCCTAAATTGTTGAATAATATAATAGCTCACACTGCCTATATTAAGCACACTCAGGAAGAAGCTAAGTTCTTAGGGATCTAGTAGAACATGTTAAACTATTATCCAGCTATCTCTTACTTTAGAATCTACCTGTAGGTATTACTAAACAAATTCAGGATTGTTTACGAAACACAGTAAAACTGCCCTAGTTTCAACAATTCTGGTGATAATATAGTGGTTGTGACCCAAAGAACAAGGACAAAAAATTAGTATTTAATGAGGCCGTCACTTCTTCAGGAAAACAAAACACAAAAATAGCGTCTTCGTCGAACTTAGTTTTCTAACAAACCTATGTTTTCTTCTACACGGAATAAAACAATTCTACTAGTGCAAGCGGATCACTGCCTTCAGGCAATACATATAGAAAGATAAGATTCATCAAACACCAAGTAGTACTCAGAAGAATAAAGTAGAAGACCACCCTAGGAAAGTTAAATCTAGTTTGAATAATAAAGACTGTGTTGTTGCACCTAAAGGAACTACTAATGTGCAGCATTCCAAGCTTAATGCGAAGTCTGAACTTAAATGTGTTAAGTGTAATGGTTGCATGCTTTCTGATAATCATGATTGTGACGTTCTTGATTTTATAAATAATGTGTATGATGTGTAAAAATCTAAATCTGCTAAGATAATTCAAAGAGAAAAGTTTGGAAACCAACAGGAAAGGTGTTTACAAATATTGGATACATCTGGAGACCTACTGGTCGGACCTTCACTATAGTAGGAAATGCGTGCCCTTTAACTAGGATTACCACAACTACTGAAGTGCCCCTTAGGAAACTAACTGCTCTAGAAAATGAACCACCTAAGCTTGTCGTAACATTGGTTTACTCAAGGAAACCTAAGAAATCTAAAACTAATGTTCCTGTTAGCAAATCTAAAGTTCTTAAATCTGTATCTGCTAACAAAAAGGAACCCAGTCAATCTTGGGGATCCATAGTTTCTGATGTTCCATTTTCCTCTCTTAATGAATGTAGTTCGTCCAAATTGTTTTTTGGTATTTGGACTCTGGCTGCTCCAAGCATATGACCAGATATCACTCTCAGCTCACCAATTTCGTCTATAAATTTTTGGGTACTTTTAAATTCGGAAATGATCACGTGGCAAAGATATTAGGATATGGTAATTATCAGATTGGGAATGTTACAATATCAAAGGTTTTCTACGTAGAAGGACTTAGACAAAACTTATTCTCCGTTGGGCAATTCTATGATTCGAACATTGAAGTTGCTTTTCGGCAACACACCTGCTTCATTCGTAACCTAGAAGGTGTTGATCTATTGACTGGATCTCAAGGCAAAAATTTGTATACTCTGTCTCTTGGAGATATGATGGCGTCCTCTCTTATATGTCTCTTGTCAAAGGCCTCAAAGACTAAGTCCTGGCTATGGCACCGACGTCTGTCTCATCTGAACTTTGGTGCAATCAACCATTTAGCTAAACATGGTCATGTTCGAGGTCTTACTAAGCTAAAGTTTGAAAATGACCATCTGTGTTATGCATGTGCAATGGGAAAAAGCAAGAAGAAACCCCACAAACCTAAATATGAAGACACCAACCAAGAAAAACTCTATCTTTTGCACATGGATCTTTGTGGACCAATGCGTATTGGAAGTGTTAATGGAAAAAAGTACATCCTCATAATTGTCGATGATTACTCTCGATAAACATGGGTTAAGTGCTTAAGGTCAAAAGATGAAGCTCGATATTTCATAATCAAGTTTCTCAAGATGATCCAAGTGCAGCTTAAAGTGCCTGTCCAAAGAATCAAAACAGATAATGGAACTGAATTTGTTAATCAAACTTTACGTGAATATTATGAGAAGGTTGGCATCTCTCATGAAACATCTGTTGCTCGCTCTCCAAAGCAAAATGGTGTCGTTGAAAGACGTAATCGTACGCTAATTAAAGCAGCCCGCACAATGTTGATTTATGCAAAAGCTCCGTTATTCTTATGGGAAGAAGTAGTTGCTACCGCATGTTATACCCAAAATCGATCCATCATACGTCTTCGTCACGGCAAAACACCATATGAGCTTTTACATGACAAACTTCCCGACTTATCATTCTTTCATGTATTTGGTGCACTTTGCTATCTGACAAATGATAGTGAGAACTTGGGTAAGTTACAACCGAAAGCTGATATTGGTATTTTCATTGGTTATGCACCCACAAAGAAAGCATTTCGAATTTACAACCGACATACTATACGAATCATCGAAACAATTCATGTAGATTTTGATGAGCTGACAGCGATGGCTTCTAAACACAGTAGTTCAGGACCCGCACTTCATGAAATGACTCATGTAACAATCAGTTCAGGACTCGTGCCAAACCCTCCTCCTTCAACACTGTTTGTACCACCTTCAAGAACTGATTGGGATCTTTTGTTTCAACCGCTATTTGATGAATTACTCACTCCTCCACCTAGTGTTGATTACCTAACCCCTGAAGTCATTGCTCTAATTGCTGAAGTAGTTGCTCCAGAACCCGCTGCATCAACCGATTCACCTTCCTCACCAACTATTGATCAAGATGCACCATCACCTTGTAACTCTCAAACAACACCTGAAACTCAATCTCCTGTCATTCCTAACGATGTTGAAGAAGACAATCATGACTTAGATATTGCACACATGAATAACGATCCGTTCTTTGGTATTCCAATTCCAGAAAACGATTTTGAAGCTTCTTCTTCGGATGTTATTCCTATTATTGTACATACTGCTACTCCTAACTCAGAACACGTTACCAAATGGACCAAGGATCATCCTTTAGACAACATCATCGGTGAACTAGAAAGACCTGTTTCCACAAGACTCCTACTCCATGAACAGCCTTATTTTGCTACTATGATGCCTTTCTCACATCAGTTGAACCAAAGAACTATAAAGACGCGTTAACTCAAGCATGTTGGATTAAAGCAATTCAAGAGGAACTTAATGAATTTGAATGCCTTGAAGTCTGGGAACTCGTTCCATGTCCAGATAAAGTGATGGTCATTACTTTAAAATGGATTTATAAGGTAAAACTTGATGAAATGGGAGGAATTCTTAAGAGCAAGGCTTGTTTGGTTGCTCGTGGTTACCGTCAAGAAGAGGGAATTAATTTTGAGGAATCCTTTGCTCCAGTAGCTAGACTTGATGTTATTCGAATTTTCCTCGCATATGTTGCTCACATGAATATGATCGTCTACCAAATGGATGTTAAGACGGCATTCCTAAACGGCATTCTGCGCGAAGAAGTTTATGTCAATCAACCGGACGGGTTTGTAGATCAAGACAATCCGAATCATGTGTACAAGCTTAAGAAGGCTCTCTATGGGTTGAAACAAGCTCATCGCGTGTGGTATGATCTATTGTCAAAGTTTCTACTCTCTCAAGAATTCTCTAAAGGAACCGTGGATCCCACATTGTTCATAAAAAGATAAGGCAAAGATATTCTCCTGGTATAGATCTATGTTGATGATATAATCTTTGCGTCTACTACACCTGAATTATGTGACCAATTTTCAAAAATAATGTGTTCAAAGTTTAAGATGTCGATGATGGGTAAAATATCATTTTTTCTAGGACTACAGATTTCACAAAGTCCTAGATGCATCTTTTTAAACCAGTCTAAATATGCTCTAGAATCTTTGAAGAAATATGGTATGGAATCTAGTGACCCCGTGGATACTCCCATGGTGGAGAAATCCAAACTGGATGAAGATACATAAGGAAAAGCCATAAATCCTACACACTATCGTGGAATGATTGACACCATTATGTATCTTACAGCCAGTAGACCAGACCTAACATTTGATGTATGCATGTGTGCCCGGTATCAGGCAAAGCCTACCAAAAAGCACATTCATGCTGTAAAAAAAGATCTTTAAATACCTACGAGGAATCGTAAATCGGGGACTCTGGTATCCAAAGGATTCTTCTATTGCTCTAACAGCTTATGCAAACGCTGATCACACGGGTTGCCAAGATACTAGACGAAGTACTTCTGGATGTATGCAATTATTAGGAGACAGACTTGTTAGCTGGTTATCAAAAAGGTAGAAAAGCATTACGATATCCAGTACGGAAGCTGAATATATTGCCATGTCTGGCTATTGTGCTCAAATCCTTTGGATGAGATCATAGCTTACCGACTATGGCCTTGGATTCAAAAAAATTCTAATGTACTGTGATAATAAAGTTGCCTTATGCTGCAACAACGTTCAACATTCTCGATCAAAGCATATAGACATCAGATTTCACTTCATAAAAGAGCAAGTTGAGAATGGAGTAGTAGAGCTTTACTTTGTCAACACGGAGTATCAACTAGCGGACATCTTCACTAAAGCCCTATGCAGAGAAAGAATTGAATTTCTTATCAACAAGCTGGGAATGCAAAGTTTTACGCCGGATACTCTAAAACAATTGGCAGATGAAGCTAAAGAATAGTGGTGATACCTATTCAAATATCATGTATAATATGTATATATATGTTACACACCATAAAAACTAAAAAGATTTTTTTATTTTATAAAAACTTTTATAAAAACAAAATACAAAAATATAAAATATATAAAACCAAAGAAAAAATAAAAAATGAGAAAAATACAAAAAGAGGTAATAATGGCATGTCTTCTGAAAATCGATAACATTTACGGTCTTAGAAATGTCATTCAATAATGATACGAGGCTGTAAATGAAGTTCGAGCAAAAGTTCCAAATGTTTTCAAAACATGCCAATGGGTTGCTATTATTTCAGATAGCAACCGGGTCATCATCTTAAAGGCAAGTATTTCAAAAAGAAAGCTTGACCTCATAACTAGAATTTATTCTCGGGCATGGTCTACTTTATGACCATGCAAAGGCTTATGTTTACTTTGCAACACAACCCGTGCTTCCTATGTTTACATAAGTGTACGTGTTAGTGCGCTAATGTGTGACAATAAGAGAAATCTTATTTGCTTTGGTGTTTGTTTTTCAAAATAAAACATTGCTTCATAAGAAAATGATTTTCAAAGACATTTGATCACTCAAACAACGACTACAACTCTTTAAATAGAAAACGGGTCATTGTTTGAGGTGGAGAAAATGTCAAATATCTTCTTTATAATAAAAATGTGCTTAAAGGGAAAAAGGTTTTTAAACAATAACGGAATATCATTCTTTAAGGAAAGTTAATTAAGTTCCGCTTATGTGTGCCTTATATGTTATGTGTTTATGCCTTTAGGGAGTAAATGTGCAAGTTTAAGTTTTTTAGGAATACTAGGTAAAAACATTAGGGACTATTTGTGCCATTATTAAACCTTTATTGCCTAATAAAACTTATTTGTGAAAATTTAAAGGGTATTGATACTTCAGGGGGTGAATATGTCAAAAACGTAATTAGTTTATTAACACACCCACCCCACCCGTTCTTTACACACACTTAAGAAATCACTTTACCCTCCCTCACCCCTCGAACGATCGTCTCTTTCTATTTCACCATTTCTAGTTGATTTTACGCGTAAGGTACAACTAAGAACTCGTTCACCTCACTCCAAACAACTTATATCTCAGTCAAATCAAGTTTTCATACGGGTTTGATCTGGAAAAAACCTAATAATCAAATTAGGGTTCATCAAAATCAAAACTGCATAAAAGCCTAAATTGAGTGAGGGGTATTGTTTGCTTTGGAGTGTCGAACACCCATTTAAAGCAGTTTCCGTTTGGAATTCATATGAATGTGTTCTTGCTATGTTTAGGTGCAAAAATTAGGGTTTATGTGAAATATTGTAAAAAGTTTGTGGGTTTTGTGCTAAGAAGAGTGTATTCTCATCCTTGAATGTTAATGAACCATAAAACTTACCCTTGGTTATAGTTTCTTGAATATATGTGCTAACATGTTTAAAAGTGCTCGTTTTTTGTATGTTCTTGATGATTTTGTGGCTTAAGTGTTGTTGTTAATGTGCCTAAATGTTATTTTCATGGTAAGAATGCTTAAGTAGCAAGTAAGAATGCTTAAAACCATGTTGTTGAAAGTAGGTGGGAACCGAACAACTCATTCGATTAAGGAACCGAACAACTTACTTTATGAAGGAACCGAACAACTTACTTTGTGAAGGAACCGAACAGATTACTTTGTAAAGGAACCGAACAACTTACTTGGTGAAGGAACTGAACAACTTACTTTGTGAAGGAACCGAACAATACTTTGTGAAGGAACCAAACAACTTACTGTGTTAAGGAACCGAACAACTTATTTTGTAAAGGAACCGAACAACTAGTGTTCATTAAGGAACCGAACAACTCATATTATTAAGGAACCGAACAACCAGTGTGTATGAAGGAACCAAACAACCAGATTTTCTAAAGGAACCGAACAACTTGTTTTCGTTTAGGAACCGAACAACTAGATTCCATTAAGGAACTGAACAAATTTATTCTTTAAGGAACAGAACAACTAGTTCATTAAGGAACCGAACAACAAGTTTTTCCTTAGAAATCAGTTTATGTTTCAAAGACCCAAAACACTTAAGATCAAATTTCCAATTTAAAAGGCAGTTTAATATCTTAATTAGAGAATTAATTAAACTTGGTTAATTACACACTCTAAAACAAATTAAGTTAGCTTAAGTTGTCATTTTTAAATGGATAGATCTTAATAAGTGCAAAAAGTATTAATGTTACTAATTCCTAAAAAACGTTTACATCATGAATCAACTTTACGTGCTCACTCAATAGGTCTCTATAGTATATTTTATAAAATTAGTTGTGCATAAAATGTATTGATCCTATCTTAGCAGAATCGTGGATACAACAAAAGCACAGCAAAAGGCGATGGATGATGCTCTTGTCGTACCTGAAAACCGTCTTAAGATCGGAAAATGCAATCAACGTCTTAGCCCAACTCTCAAATCCAATGAACCAATCATTCAAGTGGCATTAGACGCTTTGAAGCTCACTCCTTTCTACAACGCATTTGAGGTCTCTGCTGATGTTCCTGAAATTTACATGCAAGAGTTTTGGGCTATTGTCACCAAACATCATTTCTTACTTTGTTTCCAGATGAATGGAAAAATCCATACTGTTAATGTTGATAACTTCAGAGATATGCTCAAGATTTGCCCTAAACTCCTAGGATAGAAATTAGAAGATCCTCCATTTGAAGAAGAGATACTCTTTTTCATTAGAGATCTTGGACACATTGGTGAGATAAAGGTCTTATCTGATGTCAATGTTAATCACTTGCATCAACCATGGATATCATTTGCTGCCATCATCAATAAGTGTCTTAGTAGAAAAACTACTGCTCTGAAAAGTCTTCGCCTGTCACGAGCTCAAATCCTTTAGGGAATGCATCATAAGAAGAATGTTGACTATGTCTACTTGTTGTGGGGAGAACAATCCCGACATACACACTAAGAACACAGGAGATCTCTAGCTATACAAAACCTAGACAATAGCCCACACTTCCTACCTCCGCGACCTGCGAGAGATCCACTACCGCACTTTATGGTCTCTGTCACTCATCCATGTGGCACAGACAACCCAGATACTCTACAGTCTCTCTCATCTGCGCACCACACATGACATGGAAATACACCACTTCGTTCATCACACCACTCTCTTAGGCCCCTAAAAGATTCAACTAGATGTAACCCAACCTCCACTCATTCACATGGCCTCTTAGAAGTAGGACATCCAATCCGCGCAAACTCCCCCCCACAGCGAGGAAACCAGATGTTTTTGGCAAAACCACTGCCCACGTACCACATGCTCATCACGCGATTTACCCCTACCCTCCTTCACACAACGTAATAGCACTCTCTCTGTCCTCTATACACTCTCACACTACTGGTTGTACACACACAGGTAAAAACGGAGCCTATCCCACTGGTCTCCTACGAGACTCCTAACTCACTACACTGAGAGCCCACTATATCTAGACCAACCAAGCCATGTTGGAGTCAGAAGCCTACAAGACTTATCTGGCATCACACTACTGGTGAGATTCCACATATAACTTTGGCCTCCACTCCAAGTTCAAAGCCCTATATAACTGAGACTTATCAACGTAGATGGATCGATATGAATAGCAAGGGTGAAATAACTAACAAAATAAAAATACCCTCACAACTCACCATCTAAACCAAACCATACCTAAAAGTTCTTGATCTAACCAAGCCTAGGAAGGAGAAGAAAGGTCTACAAGCTGTTTTAAAGCCGAGGTATAAGAAGAACAAGAGTTTTTGAAGTCATCTCCAAGATTTTTAAACCATTTCACCCATTTTGACCCATTCGAGTAGCACTTATTCCATAAACTCTTGTCATATTTTAGATTATGTTTAAGCTTCTATCCATCCTTATGATCACATGAACTAAGCCCTTGAATCCTAAGGCCACACGTTTGGTTTTCCTATAAACCAAACGCATGCCTTAAAACCCTAAAAACACTAATTTCGAAACCCTAATAAGCTATAAGCTATAAATAGATCCTAAAGGCTATTCTAATAAGATCCTTTATCATTTTTACAAACTTTGAAAACAACTTTATAAGCTAGAACCTATTGGGTCTTAGTTTTAAAACCAAACGCACCCTAATTGGATTAACGAGCTCATAAGCTCATTTTTATAAGCTATAAGCTTATTAATCTTGTAAATCTAACATATTTTAGCTTATTATGATAAGCTAAATGCTGCAAAATTGAATTGGATTCAAAAAATGCAAAGTAAATTGATTTTTAGGACTTAAGAATTTCAATCGTTTTGTACATTATGGGTATATATTCGTAACGATTTGAACTTATAAACAAGGAGGTGTGGCACAAAAAATCGTAATTATACAAAACCTACAAACCACCCCAAGGGTTGTTTTGCCAATTCGCTAAATTAAGGAGTTATAAAGTATAAAATATTTTAAAGTAACGTTGGTTAATTTGTAAATTTAAATACCAAGGGAAAATATTATCATTTTCAATATTCTCAATTGAAATAAAATGTAATATATTGAATAATTACATTAAAAAAATATATTTAAATACATAAGACTTATGATTTTATTAAAGACCGGACAAAGCATTGTCATTATCAGTCATCCTATCGAGAACATTAAAAAACAAAATTATTATATATATTAACGTAAATAATTATCCACTAGCTTTTAAAGAACATACAAAGATTAAAATCTTATCATTTAAACTATATACGTAACACGTTAACTACGATTTACATGTGAGGGTGGAATTCATTTGTGTAGAAACGTTTTGACGAGTTTCTGGATTAACGATTTAAATTGTCCCAGCTCCTCAAACGTTAACTACATAACACTTGATTATGATAGCCCGAACAGTTATACGATATTTTCACAAGTTAATAAACCAAATGAATATTTACGTTAAACTTTATGAAATAAAGTTTTGAAACAATCAAACTAAGACTTGACATATTACCCCAGGTTGCGTGATGAGGCCGTTTATTTCCATTTGAGTCACTTTTGACATCAATTAACTACCTTATCAAGGTGAGTTCATAGTCCTACCTTTACATGTTTTCTAAACTCCGTGGGGAGATACATGCTATAAACCATGAATACAAGTGTTTTCAACTGTATGTTATCTTGATATATTATTGCCTAAGTACCTTCATTTGCCATAAGGCCCCACTATCATGAACCGTTAATTACTTTTCAAAGTAAGCGAGAATGCCATGAATAGATCTATTGGGACTGAACTTCCCCGTCCAGGTTCTGGTACATACATGGCCAGCGGACGTATTTCATTTGAGGAACTCCGGGTGTTTGGCAAAGCACCCGCTTGGGGCAACAACTTATGAGTAACATTTACTTAAGGCTTCGGTGTCATGAGCTTAGTGCAATAATATAATATTGTTTACCATGATAATTGTATTCGTTGCAATTATTACTATTACATTGACTTGTATTCAACTATTACATTTCAAACCTGTGAGTTTCACTTAACCTTTGTGTTGACCCTTTTAGCATGTTTATCTTGGGTAATTGATCAACCTATGGCACGGAGTGGCATTAGACTTGAGGACGTCCAAACTTGTTATCATTCAAACTTTATGTTTTCAATGTACTGTGGGACCTCTTTTGTAAAACTTTGATATATTATTGAATGATAACTAAATTTTCCAAAATGTCTCTTTTGAGTCGTTTTCTATGATTATGTCTGTTGATTCATGAAGTAATACCCCAATTTAGCTTCCACTGCTATATGTCAAATAAGGGGGTGTTACATGTACCTCTTAATCCTTTTGTTCTCAGGGGTAACTAAGTGAAGAACTAACCTAGCCAACTCATGAAACATATCAGTATACGCAGCATGGCCAACCCCGACCATGGCGTGATTCCACAACTCAGTTTATAACTTTTACATCTCATTACTCGGGAAAAATTCCTCCCTAGTCAAAGTCTTAAAATCTTCCCATGACATACCTATAGCGGCCTCTCGACTTCACGTGTGGATTTGAGAGTTCCACCACGTGGGTGCCTTCTCGACAACTAAACCAGCAGTGTACTTCACCTTCTGATTATCCCTACACCCACTCATATCCTGAGCTAAATCTATCTTCTCAATCCAACGGGTATACGCTATAGCACCTCCCTTACCATCATACTCTTTTAGTTACAGGCAAAGAACTCCTTATAGGTATAACCCCTACGATCATTGTTCTTAATGACATTCCTAACATCGCCTCGGATGTTGTCATTAACAGCATCTCCGTTTTGATTCCTACCATTTCCCTGATCGCTACATTGGCTTCCTACTTGGGCTACAATAGTGGGAAGTAAATTCTGCAACTACTGTGCAATGATAGTGGAGAAGTTGGGGACTCCGTCAACACCATCATTCACATCACTACCTTGACCACTTGCTTAGCCATCATGACCATCAATCCTACCATTACCCTAATCACTAAATTGACCTCTAGTTCTACCACCTCCTCTACTAGTTCGTCCACCCATCCTTCCTCCTCGTGGTGCGGCAGTTGCCCGACCAGCACTTCATGTCATCATTCTTGGCGGCATTATCTACACGAGGGAGGACATAGGTAACGTTAAGTAGGCGGGAATGTTACCATATATATAGTATAAATTAATATACTATGATACACATAATGCGGTCTTAAGGTGTCAACACCGATTTGTGTGAATGATAATACTAAATACACGTGAGTCGTGATACGTTTATAACTACGTTGGCCACTAAATTTATACCCGTATCCTTTCCCAGTCGTACCCAGTATTAGGCACACACATTTCAATGATTGACTTAACTAATACGATATACTATATAACCATAGAAGCAAGTATAAGCGAAACACCGCGCACATAGATCCTATAATGTAACTATATGAAAGTTCTTAGGCTATAGTCTAGGGCCAAACCACCTAGTTCTCTATTACCTTGGTTCTGATTACCAATCTGTCACACCCCGACATAGGCGGAAACACAGGTATGTGACGAAGAATGATCAATCATAACACAAGATACAAAATAGAGAAATCTAAAATGCATTAATGAAAAGTGTCATGAAGGTCATCCACCTCAAATATAGATTTGAGTGAAATCCCAACAAGAAAATATCAAATAGTCACTTACAAATCCCAATGCCCTCCCAGGGGTCCATACAAATCTTAGAACATAACACCTCAAAATACTAAGTTTAAAACAAACACTAAATGCAAAACCTCTTAATACATGATCCATACAAGATACACTTAAAGTCTGATATCTCGCATCAGAACCTTACTGATCATTAACTCTACCTGAAAATGACACTCAAAAAGGTCAACAATAGTGTTGGTGAGCTCATAGGTCTAAAGGAAAACCCAGTCGATGTGCTAATATTTCAAATAGTGAACAATTATGCATTATGACAGTGAATATATGCAAAATCACTCAAAACCCCATGACTTAGCATCCCCGCTAATCATGTACCATGACCTAGCATCCTAGCTAGTCATCACACTAGCATATACCAATGCTCTTGGAGTCACAACTCCGAGGTCATACGCACCTAAAGGCCTATCAGCTAGAGCATTTACTTAGGGTAGACCCTTCACAAACATAGTAAATCTATGCTAATCACATACATTTCCATGCACCTCAATGCACGCAAGTACAATCAAACCGCATAATATTCACATAGTAGTCATAAGCACATAACATTGTCTAAAAACAAAATCACGTTTCGCACAGTTCAGAAAACCATTTCAAAACACATTTGAGTATCATTTTCCCCCAACAGAAAAGATTTAAAAAGTGGGGCTACGAAAACTCACCTCAAGCAAAGGTGTCTAGCAGCAAACTTAATATCACACAAGCAAATGCAACGACGTCCGAACACGACCTAGTCCAATTAATGTTCTACTTAGACACTTATTTCCAAAATAGTTTTCAGGTTTGATGCATAGTGGTCAGATGCGCGTTGTACGGTCATTCTTAACGTTTTTAGTGGTGTGATGGTTGATGACTTATCTTCAAAAATAACATACTTCCAACCCATACCTTAGTGTAATATACATACGTATACTATTTAATAATATAGTAGAGTAATATAAGAGAATTCTTTTAATAAACACTTATAAATATACTTCGGTAAATCTATTCGGCACTCTTAGTTACCGTTAATTCATTATTTAAGTTGTAAGAAATAAAACGTTTATTTATACTAAACAGTTTAGAGAAGTTTCGCAAAAGTATATTTTCTGTCTTTTAGTCGACATATTAAAATAATAAAATAATAATATTTTATTATTAAATCGAAAGGTTACGTTTGAATAAAAATTCTAAGTGTAGACTTTTTACGAAATTTCGACATGACTCGTTCGTTTATACAACGTTTTCCAAGGTTTTAAACCTTAATTTTTCAAACATTTTCCACAATTTACCACTTTTCGACAAAACGCCAAAATCCCACATTTTACCACATACATCAAAACACGTTTCCCCAACCGACTTTCAACATCATATCCAAGTATGTTTCGCTTTCCAAAAGTTCGCCCAAAACCCTTAAAACAACTAGTTTACGCTTATTGGGCCTTAAGGCCCAATAGCGGCCCATTAAAGTATCCATAGATATATAATACGACTTAAGCCCAAAACTAAAGCCCATTAGGAAATATAAGCCCAAAACAATAGCTAACAAAATAATCCGAACCATAGTAATCTCTTATCAAGCTACGGCTTAAAGAGGCTTATTGGGCTGTGAGCCTTTAAGCTCCAAAACCAATCCATTAAGCTTATTAATAAGCTAATAAGCTACGTAGTATATTCGGTTATCACCATAAGCTATCAAAATAGTTCACAAAAATACGACATACTTGGGTAATAACCAAAAACACTCATACTTGTCTCCTTGTGGTCTTCGAACCACAATAAACCCAAAATAAGTCCAAAAATGCTTATAAATAAGCCAAATAAGCTACTAATCAAAATAAGCTACATAGAAAATAAATGTTTTTCAACCATCACGACCATGATATCAAAACTATCAAAACCTCATTCCCTTTTTATTTTTATTTGAACCCTAAACAACCTTTCGTAAACTTTTCGTGTTCAATTATTAACAAACGCACCGTACAACTAGCTTCTATGCATCATTTAACACTCAAAAGTACAAGTTAAATCAAGATTTAGAAAACTTACAAAGAGGGTTTTGAAAAGCAAGAACGAACGCGAACCGACTACCTAAACGTAGTTTAAACAATAACCCGAATACTAGAATCAACCCACAACTCCGCAAATCTTCATGTTTTTTTTATCAAAGTTAAAAAATAAAGTGTGTGTGTGTGTGTGCTTTGGTCGGACGCAACAAGAGAAAAAAGAGAAAGAGTGTGTGTTTTGATTTTCAAAATGACATGAAGTGTGTGTGCTTAAGATGTATACAAAATACATATGTACCAGGGTTTGGACCACCTTGCTAAAAAAATGCCATCTTGTCCCCTACAAGACTTGAAACCGGATAGGGTATCCTAGGGGCTCGGGATGCCTTCTTTTTTGTGTCAGGTTCACTTAAAACTCAAAAACCCCAATCGTAAAATATTTCCCGAAGTTACTTAGCATTTTTATTCACTTTAAAAATACTCTTCCCATAACTTAGAGTATTTACATGACATATTTCCAATTTACACTTCCCAAAACTCATTTTGAACATTATAGGACGTGTCGGGACTCGTTTTCGGCATTTCAAGCTATACACGGGACAAACCTCCCAGAACACAATCAACATATATAAAATCCTCCAAAAGGATTATCACAAGCAACAAATTCACCAAATAACCAAAATCACATTTATTCGCCACCGTCAACACGGTACTAGTTCTAACGAAATAGACAAAAGTCAAATAGTCAAAGGGCCAAATTAGAACATTCAAATTTCATGAAAGGGGCAAAGTTTACGGTTTTCCCCATCAGTATGTTGCATCATCTGTAAGATTTAGGATCTTGATTATGGTATATATCTGGTTACTTTATGGCTTGCAAATTCTATTTGCAGCCATGGCAATTACATGATGGGGCAATTTGAATTATAGCTAACAATATGGGTATAGAAACGCACATGCTCCATTGCGCGCTTTAATTGAATTTATTTGTTTTTTTGTTTAATGATTTATGGTTTCATGACTATTTGTTACTCTTTTATGAGCTGAATTATTTGTTACTTCGTATTTGTTAGCATATTTTGACATATATTGTTTGATTAATTGAATTAGTGCTTATTTTGACATATGTTGACTGATTATTTGAATTAGTGCTTATTATGACTTATTTTGACTAATTATTGGTGCTTATTACTAGCTGCTTATTGCTGCTTTTGACTATTTTTTGTTTAATGATTTATGGTTCAAGGTTCGTCCATTGGGCGAGGAGCTTTAAGGTATTATTGGAAGAAATATTTATATTTTGATAGTTGTTCGTTATTGTATTTGGTTGTTCCAATTATTGTGTATCATTTAGAATAATGTTGACAAATAAATGTAATTAGCAAGATTCATAAGATAAATATTATGAAACATTGATATAATAAACAAAAAAGTAATATAACATATTATAATTTGTCATGAGATAATATACTTATAGAAAAACTAATGAAAAGTATTTAGGAAAATATAGTCATTACACAAAAAGCTAATGAAAAATGATTAAATTCAAAGTTGATGAATAACTTCTTTAAAGATAACATTGGTTGTGTAATTGCAATAATTGCCATCTTTATCGCAACACAAAACCTTTAGACCTCTCTTGCTTTTTTACTTTTGATACAGCCACATAGAGTTGTTCGTGCAAAAAAATTGGTCGCTCCAAATATAGACCAACCTTAGACAAAGTTTGTCCTTGACTTTTGTTAATTGTCATGGCAAAACAAAGCGATACAAGAAATTGTCTCATGTTGACTTGAAAAGGCATTTTCTTATCTGATGGACTAATATTCATCTGAGGTATAGCGACAACTATGCCTACTTTACCACCTGATATAATTTTAGCCTCGATATTGTTGATGCTCATTCTTAAAACCTGTATCTTCGTACCATTACAAAATCCATCTTTTTGGTCGATGTTGCGCAAACACATAACGATGACATTGTTTAAAGAATTTTTAAGGAAGATGGGGTTTTCAATAGCTTATTTTATATAAATAGTAGATACACTTTTAGATCAGACATCTTACTCCTATAGTAACCTATCTAATATAACACGTTCTAGTCCGCCCCAAACACTTCTATGAACATGATATATGCACACTTGCAGCCGCTCTAATCACTCTTCGTTCCTATTATAACCTGACATGATATATATATTGGAGAAAGTTGATGCGTATTTTATTTTAAAATATATTTCTACTAAGTTTTAAATTTATAAAACTCGTTTTACCTTAACAAACGCACTAACGGACAGAGAAGTCGGTCGTGTGTAGTATAGAATGGTAAATCTGAGGTCGTCCCAAGAGTAGTTTATTAATGAAATAAGACCCAAAGACACCAAAGAACATTTTGAATCTTTGATTCTTCAATTAAACTCAAAATCTGTTGAAAATGCGGATTTAAAAGCTCAAATTCAAGACAAGGTTTTTGTGATTACATCATAGAAAAATGATTTAAGATAACTAAAAGGGAAAGAAATTGTTGAAAATACTGCACAAATACCTATTGCCACCATTGTTCCAGACATGTTTAAGCTAGACTTAGATCCTTTAACTCATAGGTTATTGCAAAATAGGGACGCTCACATAGACTATCTTAAGCACACTCAGGAACAAGCTAATATACTTCGGGGAATATTTGAACAAGCTAAAGCAAAACAGCCTTTAGATAATGCGTTAGACTTTGCCTCTAAGCAAGACAAACGAATTCAGGAGTTACTTGTATATGTTTGAGATACATGGCCTAATGCGATTAAACTTAGTGAGAAAAAGGTTGTTGTCACACCTATGAACAAGGTTAAGAAAGTTAAGTTTTCTGAACCTCTCACATCCTCAAGCAACATTAAATAGGTAGAGTAATCTAAAACATCATATTCTAACACACCTGTGTTGTATTCTACAGGATTGAAGTGTTCTACTAGTACTACAGATTTAAATGAAACAAAATAATAATGATATTAAGGCGAATTACACTCATGCTTAAGTTTAGGAAAAATGTAGGAAACATTACGAAACACTACACATCCTAAAGCTAATTTTGTCACACTTTACATGGCTTCTTCGACCTTCCTTCTATTACCGGTGTTGCTGTAGACCTTGTTCCTAAACCCAAGAATGGGTTGAGGGAAGTTGGATGATGAATTGTGTAGAAACGTCTTCAATTTATAGGCTTTGAATGTGTTACGGCGCAACCACAAGCCAGTTACGCCGTAACCATGGTAACACGTCTTTCCATAATTTTCCATGTGTTACGGCGTAACCATTTAGCTTGTTACGCCGTAATTGCTGATTCACTTTCCAAAAGTCCAGAGATTGAGGTAGATACGATTATGATTTCTTTCCTTGAATATAGTTACGACGTAACTAGTTGTATTGGTATGCCGTAATGCTATTTTAGTCATGATCTTCTTTCCATAGTAATGGTTACGGCGTAACCAATAATTGATTACGCCGTAATCTTTGCTTGAGTGACGTAATTTGCATGAGATGTGTTAAGGCATAACCTTAAAAAGGTTTACGCCGTAATGTCTTGTAAATATTTACATTTTACATCCTTTTCCTTTGATAAATGATAATTACCTGCATTTTACCTGAAAATCACAAAATAACAGAAAATATCTTGTTTTCATATGTTAGTGACATAAATGCAAGTAATTTATGGGATAAAATGATACAAAAAAGTATTAAATATTTGATGTTATCAAATATCCCCCCACTTGACTTCTGCTTGCCCTCAAGTAGAACCTATTAGAATATTTCATAAAAAGATTTCTCGAGAATTACTTCAAGAAATGAATCTATAAAACACTTATGCTAGAAAACATCAAAGCCGAACACCTCACGAAAAGGGGATAAAAAAATCACTCAGCTCTCTACTAGTCTAAGTGTTTTATTTTTGGGGTGATCGCTCAATTGCACAGTCATAGCATGTATTCTATCATAAGCTTAGAAAGTATAAAAATCTGCACCAGTTAGAATTAGGGGCTAAATAATTCTCGAAGACAACATGAGTAATATGGTTTTAAAGGGTGATAAAGGGGTTAGGATAGACATGGGATACACATTTAATAGTTAATACAAAAACACAAAACAAATAGTCTAAAGTAATCTAAGGTTGTCATAACTAGCTATTGTCCATCCATAGGTCTAAGAGTCTAAGTTCGAAAATTTGATCTTCGATAATGAGCTACTAGCTTCATTCTTCATGAGTATTAGGATGACTTGGTGTAATAATGGGTTACTAGCTCCATTTTTTTCATAATTATCGAGATGTCTTGGTGCAATAATGGGCTACTAGCTCCATTTTTATTTTTTATTTTGCACCATCTTTACATTTTTTAGCACATGGGTGGCTTTTTTGTTTCACCATCTTTTCTTCATTTTCTTGATGATAAATATGCAAATGTTACAGGAGTTTATATCTTTAATTATTGCCCTTGTAACATCTGATATTATACGCACATCCCCCCACTTGAGAATAACAATGTCAAAAGTGGTGATATAGGGGGGTCTTTATAGATCATAACTGATTGGTCTTCCACGAATGTATATAATTTTCGTTCATATTCCCCTCGAACCATAGACTTAAGTAGCCAGAGATTTCAACACAAAAAAAAGACTACATGGTAGGCTAAGGTGAAATGGTGTAACGATACATATAACATTGGGTGAAAACATAGATTGGTTTAACAAGGGTGATCTAGGGGTATCATGTACTAATAATAAGTGCAACAAAAAGTTTTATCACGGGAGGTCGACAAGTTAGTGTAACAAGTCGATAAACACACACATATAGGCTATTTGGGTGATTTCCTAAGTGTTGCCTTCTTGAACTATCTATTCCTACTAATCAATTATGTCTCAAAATGATGTACAAGCCAAGTTCTAAAGTCTACAATACTACCGGCACACTCAATATTTTAGTGGATTTTGAGTAATATGATGGAAACGGAATATTATGCATAAATCTTACTAAGGGTAATGTGCATTCGGCAAAGATTAATTCTAGTTATTTAAGAAAAATTTGTCAAAATTTTTAAAATTGGCATAATTTTCAAAGAAAACTAGAAATTGGAAGGCAAGATCAAGTGTTTAATTAATGTGTTTCTTATTTCTTTTCCTCCCCCCAACTAGAATAATACAAAGTCCCTTTTGTATTTTAAAATAGAAGAAAAAGATATAAGAAAAACTTCCCTTGTAGTAATGTGTGAACGAGATGTTCATTAAATGAAAGAATTGCGGGAGACGATTAGATTAGTCCAATCAAAGAAAGCCCAGTAATGTAAATGGGTAGACCCATTTTTCTCCATTCATGTGGTTACGGCGCAACACTAAATGTGCTTACGCCGTAACATATGGCTGATCACGAATTCCTCCAAACACAAACTGTTAGTAGCAACAATAATAGATAAAAGTGATAGAATCCTAAGAATTAAAATTATTACAGACATAAATGTAAATAGTATCAATTTGTTCTTGGTTCAAATAAAAATGAAGAATCAGTCTTCGTTCATGTCATCCTGATAAGTGGAAGGATGAGCATCACCAAACATACCAAACTGACTAGTAAAAGGAGAAGGAGAAAGAGCAGTAGAATAACCGGGAGTGCCAGACATAAAGTTCACACCCTGATTAATCCCAAGATCAGGGATGGACGGGACATAGAAATAGTAGGTTCCATCATAACGGGTGTGATCGATGCAGTAATGAGCTAG
This sequence comes from Tanacetum coccineum, assembly GCA_026074375.1. Lineage (NCBI taxonomy): Eukaryota > Viridiplantae > Streptophyta > Magnoliopsida > Asterales > Asteraceae > Tanacetum > Tanacetum coccineum. Next base: position 46,603 of record BQNB010013747.1, read on the forward strand.
AAGCTGTGAAAGGTGACCAGTGTTCCATGAAATGAACCTCTCCTGCTCAGTTTGCCACTGTCCAAACTCTCTTTAGAACTGGTCATACTGCTCAGACATCCCCGATAAAATAAGTGAGCTCATCGACGTCGTTCACTATTTCTCCTAGCCTTTCATCCATAGTGCTGAGCCTGTTGGCATTGGACATGTTAGGGTGGCGTCCTACTCCCCCAATCTCAGCCTGGCCGGCTCCAACATCATCGTCCCCAACAACCTCGGGGATCTCAGTAAGCATTTCACCAATACCCAGACCATTATACGTGCATATGCCAAGATCAACCAACTTGGCTACACTCATAGAAGAGGTCTCAGGTCCCAATGTAACATTCATCAAAGATCCCAATGTTATTAAACCATAATAACTAGCAATCTTCCCAATCAAATGTGCCCCCACAATCGGGCTCTTCCTCTTAGACCCTTTTGCCTTATCACACAAAAACTTGGCCACATGCCAAGGAACATCAACACTGACTCCTCCATCCATGCTATGTAACAAAAATAGGTCATCAAGAGTGACCTTCTCTTTCCCACTTTGCCTACCTGCAACAGACAGGGTGAGCAAATGATGCACTAAATGGCAGATGGGATTTTGGATTGAGGTGTATGATGGTGGATGTCGGGTGTCATAATTAGCACGGGTGGTGATGTTGATAACATATTAGGTGGGGTTGTAGTTGATGGGCCTGCTCCTATAGCATGATTCATAGAAAGGTTGAAACAAGTTGTTATTCATCTCCTGATGCGTATACAAACTAAGAGCGTGGATGAACTGTCTCATGGTCATACTCCTCTTTTCCCCACCAAGCTGAAAAACCATGGTATCAACTTCATCCAACTCCTTAATGTGGTCCCTAAAGGTGAAACTTGACAGAAACTCCATAACATACTCCCTAACAACCTGCTCCTTAATCCTAAACAGCCTATTTCAAGCTTGAGAAACAAAGCGCCTATCATCTTGTTCATAACTAACATGGAAAACCTGGTCAAGGTTTTGAAGACCGATTCCATCATGGAGGGCCCCAAATTCCTCAAAGTTAAGCCCTTCAGGGCAAATTTCCTTAACTCGAATTTCAGCCAGCCTCTTCCTAAATTCCTTACGACTGTCAAGAGTGAAGTTACGGTTGTTGAATTTTAGCCATTCACCTGAAACATAAGTTTAAATTAGATAGTGGAATGGTTTTAAGTAATGTAGAGATCAGTAGGTTGTTACGGCGTAACATCAAATTATGTTACGCTGTAACGGAGTTGGTTGCGCCGTAATCTCAGTATGTTTACGCCGTTAACCTGGCTAGATTCAAGAGAAGGTTCATAATAACAGTATTTAAGTCTAGTCGATTCATATTTTTGCATAAAATTTATGTTTATTTATTTATTTTTTTCAAGTGATTACGATGTAACACTATTCCTGGTTACGCTGTAATCAAACTTCCATTTGCGCAATTAATTCATCAAACAATGGTGCACGAATAATTGTATAAACTCCCAACAAATTAGAAACGGATTAACAATATAAATTTGCTTCAATCGTTTTTCCCAAAAATAGATTACGGCGTAACCCTATCCCTTGTTACGCCGTAACTACTGTCAAAATGCTGTAATCCAATCGACCGTTTACGGCTTAAAACAGTGCATGCATAGTAAATATAGGATCAATTGATTATGACCATAAAGGAATAGAATTAACCAATGTAATTGACCTTATTACAGATTTGATGTTATAATAATAACTTTATGATTTAAGGGAGGAATTGATAAACTTAAACAATGAATTAATCAACATTTAAATCATATGAGTAAATCATAGATGAATTGAATGCATTTAAAAATTACCTGACATGATGGATAAAAATAGGAGATTTCGAATGGAAGAGAATGGTGAGAGAGAGATTTACTAGTGTGTGTAAATGGTGAAGAACTGTTATGCCCCATTTATATTTAGTTTTGCATCTTAGTTTTTACGCCATAACCAAATAATCTGTTACGCCATAACAGAAGCTTTAAACCGTTTGTAATTTTTTTGAAGAGGGGTAGTTATGCCGTAACCCCCGACCTTGGTTACGGCGTAAAGTGTTTTTAAGATTTAAATGACATGAACTTTATTTACCAAGACAATTTTTTTAATGCGGAAATTAAAGAAAAACAAAACCTTGTGGGTTGTCTCCCGATTAGCACTTTTGTTTATTTATTGAGTCGTTAAGTTCGACTCATTTGCGGCATTGCAATTTTGTTGTCGCATTCCTTAAACTTGCTCTTTCCATCCTGTGGTACATACTTAGAAAAGATTATTAGAACATGGTTAAGCTTTAAATCATTAAATAAAACTACTCCCCGACAACAGCGCTAAAAACTTGATGCGTAATTTCTTTTGAAATATTAATTAACCAAGTTTTACATTTATAAAACTCGTTTTACCTTTACAAACGCACTAACAGGCAGAGTACCCGGTCGTGAATAGTGTAGAGTCCATAAATCCAAGGTCGTCCCGAGAGTAGTTTATCAATAAAATAAGACTTAAAGAGAAAGAATATAAGATAATAATTTTTCACATGAAAATAAAGGAAATAAAACTAGGATAGAAGGTATACCATTACCAAGTTGATCAAGTTTAATTCCGTACTTCTTTCTTGGTGCAATTTATTAGTACCATAACTTGAGGTGACACTAAACTAAGACGGGCATCTTTGTTTAGCCTATGATTCCTAGGTGAAATGAACCCCGAGGGGAATTGACCTATTCCTAGTTCACAGTGATTGATTCCTCTCATGGTAAAATAATAACCCAACTGCGACTCGAATGCTGGTCACGCCTAATACCAGAGTGATGGACAATGGTAAAAGCTTACTTCTTTACGAGAGTAAGGGCCGAAGCTGAATTATTATTAAACTGGTGCTAAAGCTGCAAAATACTTAATTTTAGTTCCAAGATCAAGAGACCAATGTCATAGGTATACATCTAACCTCCAATGTATATGGATACTACGACTGAAGAATTGAGAACATCCATGTGAAGTGGGTCACTTTGCAGGTAGCGTTCTCGCAATCCAGATCTAAGACTAACATCAAGATTCTTCAACTCAAAGCTTAATACAGAATATGATAATAATAACAAAAGAAGTAATGAGATTTAAATGAAATAAAATAATAATGATATTAAGGCGAATTACACTCATGCTTAAGTTTAGGAAAAATGTAGGAAACGTTACAAAACATTACACATCCTAAAGCTAATTTTGTCACACGTTACATGGCTTCTTTGACCTTCCTTCTATCACCAGTGTTGCTGTAGACCTTGTTCCCAAACCCAAGAATGGGTTGAGGGAAGTTGGATGATGAATTGTGCAAAAACGTCTTCAATTTATAGGCTTTAAATGTGTTATGGCACAACTACAAGCCAGTTACGCCGTAACCAAGGTAACACGTCTTTCCATAATTTTCCATGTGTTACGGCGTAACCATTTAGCTTGTTACGTCGTAATTGCTGATTCACTTTCCAAAAGTCCATAGATTAAGGTTGATATGATTATGATTTCTTTCCTTGAATATAGTTACGGCGTAACCAGTTGTATTCTTACGCCGTAATGCTATTTTAGTCATGATCTTCTTTCCATAGTAATGGTTACGGCGTAACCAATAATTGATTACGCCGTAATCGTTGCTTGAGTGACGTAATTTGCATGAGATGTGTTACGGCGTAACCTTAAAATGGTTTACGCCATAATGTCTTGTAAATATTTACATTTTACGTCTTTTTCCTTTGATAAATGATAATTACCTACATTTTACTTGAAAATCACAAAATAATAGAAAATATCTTGTTTTCATATGTTAGTGACATAAATGCAAGTAATTTAGGGGATAAAATGATACTAAAAAGTATTAAATATTTGATGTTATCAAGCATTAACGGTAAAAAGTATATCTTGGTGATTGTGGACGCTTACTCACGATTTACTTGGGTCAGATTTTTGAAATCAAAGGATGAAGCTCCTGACGCTATCATCAAATGCATCAAAAACATTCAAGTTTATTTGAATGCCACAGTCTGAAATATTTGAACAGATAATGGAACTGAATTTGTCAACCAGTATAACAACCCTCAATTTTCCTCTATGTAATTATCCATCTATTAAATTAGATGCATTTTTCCTCAGTGTAATTTCCATCTCTTAAATTAGATGCAACCATTTTCATGGAATTTTTTTTGCCTTATTCCATCCATAATGTAACGTAACTTATATTTTCAAAGTAAACGAGCTCACGCAACCACCAATACCAATTCCATCAACGTTTATGTCAAATAAACGTCATAATATGTCCAACAATATGTTTTAAATTCCATTTTTACCATACGTTATCTATTTAACGTACCATTCATAACGTTTATCATAAAACGAACATTTTACGTTAACAATTATATCAAAACCCCGACTACATGTAATGTTTACATACAAAACAAATGTACAAGCTTTCAAGGCATGTGTACAAGTGATTAATGCACAAAATTTGAATTACATCTTCCCTCCAAAACCAATGTACAACACTTTAAAGCTCAAAGTACAAGTCGACAATGCAAGAATTCAAATAAGCCTATTTTCCCTCCATTTTTCTGGGGCATTTCGTACAACCTTTCTAGCACAAGTTACAACACTCTAATGCACCACATTTAAACATTTCTTTTCCTCCATTTCATTCCACACACTCGGCAAAACCCTAAAAACCTAACTCGAAAACCCTAAGCAACCTGATACCTCTAAAATAGTTTTCAACCAAGTTTAAACCAAGCCAAAACCTAGCAAGCATACTCCACCATGATGCACCACCTTGCCTACCACCTTGTCACCACCTTGCACCCCAAGTAAAGCACCTTGTCACCTACTTTCACCACCATGCCGCCACCTCACTACCACTTTTCACCAACTTGGTGATTCGAACCCTCCCACCTTCTAACACCTTGGTAAGCTATCCTCCTAGCTTCTAATAGTCACTAGTAGCTAACCTTGGCCACCACTCTTCTCAACTTGTCCACCACTCTAAGTTTCTAGCCTATATATATAGGCATACATGCATACTTTCAAAATTCACCATTTAAACTAAACCCTACCTCAAAATCATGTTATAGCCAAACTAAGGAATGGAATGAAAAGGTCTTTAAGCTATTTTGGAACCAAGGGATAAGAAAAAAAAGAGTTCTTGATTCATCTCTAAGCTTTCGGGTTACATTTTATCATTTTCGACCCATATCAAGCCATTTTTGATCCATTCAAGCTCTAGTAAGCCTCATAACTTGTTCTATAAGCTCTTGTCATATTTTAGATCATGTATAAGCTTTTAAATAATCATTTGTTCAAGCTAAACTCTTTTGGAAACCCTAAGTCTACTTGTTTGGTTTTCCTAAACCAAACGCACCCCTTAAAACTCTAAAAGCTATTTTCATAAACCCTAATAAGCTTAAAGCCATAAGCTAATCCTAAAAGCTGTTCTAATAAGCTCTTTTATCATTTTCATAAGCTTAGAATCAAAACCTTAAAGCTCAAATCCATCGGGTTAAAATTTCAAAACCAAACGTGCCCTTTTTGAAGTTTTCGAGCTCATAAGCTCATTTCATAAGCTTTAAGCTTGTAAATCCAACTCATTTTAGCTTATTAGCTATATGCTGTAAATTAATTTCTAGATTAAAAATACAAAGTATATGGATTTTGGACTAGTAATGCAAATCGTATATGCATGAGGGGTATATATTGTAACTTTTGAAATCATTAAACTTTCGGGCCAAAAATGTAATTATCCTAAAGTTAAACTACAAGGGCCTGTTTTGCCATATTTCAAAGTTAAGGGTTTAAATGTTTAAAGATATAAAGTAAAGGGTTAAATTTGTAAATTAATATATACCAAGGGTATATATTGTCATTTTTGAATTCCTAAGGGTATAAAATGTAATATTTTTATATTTAATGACAAAAATATATTTAAACATTATAAGACTCGATTTTATTAAAACCCGACACATTTATCATCTCATTCATCGATCGAAACACTATAAAATAATTATGTTATATATTTAACATAATTTATCATCCACTAGCTTTTGAAGAAACTTAAAAAGATAAAATCCTATCATTTAAACTATAACGTATCACGTTACTAGGGAATTTCATGTGAGTGGTTTCCATTTGGGTAGACGTTTTGACGAGTTGCTGGATTTACGATTTAAAGTGTCCTAGCTCCTCAAACGTTTACTACATGACCTCTGGATTATGATAGCCCGAACAGTGATACGATATTTTCATAAACTAATAAACCAAAATCATTTACGTTAAACTTTATGAAATAAAGTTTTGAAACAATCAAACTAAGACTTGATATATTACCCCAAGTTGCGTGACGAAGCCGTTTATTTTCAATTGAGTTACTTTTGACGTCAATCAACTACCTTATTAAGGTGAGTTCATAATCCCACCTTTACATGTTTTCTAAACTCCGTGGGGAGATACATGCTATAAACATGATTACAAGTATTTTCCAACTATATGCTATCCTGATATATTATTGCCTAAGTACCTTCATTTTCCATAAGGCCCCACTATCATGAATCGTTAATTACTTTTCGAAGTAAGCGCGAATGCCGTGAACAGATCTATTGGGACTGAACTTCCCCGTCCAGAGTCTGGTACATACATGGCCAGCGGACGCATTTCATTTGAGGAACTTCGGGTGTTTGGCAAAGTACCCGCTTGGGGCAACAACTTATGAATAACATTTACTTAAGGCTTCGGTGTCATGAGCTTAGTGCAATAATATAATATTATTTACCATGATAATTGTATTCGTTGCAATTATTACTATTACATTGACTTGTATTCAACTATTACATTTCAAACTTGTGAATTTCACTCAACCTTTGTGTTGACATTTTTAGCATGTTTATCTCAGGTAATTGAGCAACCTATGGCACGGAGTGGCATTGGACTTGAGGAAGTCCAAACTTGTTATCATTCAAACTCTATGTTTTCATATGTATTTTGGGACCTCCTTTTGTAAAACTCTGAAATAATATTGAATGATAACTAAATTTTTCAAAACGTCTCTTTTAAGTCGTTTTCTATGATTATGATTGTTGATTCATGAAGTAATACCCCAATTTAGCTTCCGCTGTTATATGTCAAATAAAGGGGTGTTACAGATTGGTATCAGAGCCGAGGTTATAGAGAACAAGGTTAAAACCTAAACTATAACTACTTTTTCCATCCAAGAAAGTCCTCCGTGCCACTACATTTCCTAAATAGTATGTAAAGATACATAACTATTATATAAATAACTTATGTTATTTTACACTGGGTTGTTACAGAATTATGTCTACTCCTGACTATATCTACCCTATTATCGTCCCATCTGATTCCAATGTTGAGGATGCTTTTTCCTCTACAAATACTCCTGACTATACCTCGGCTTCACCGGACTATTCCCCAGCCTCACCAGGAAACACTTCTTCTGACCCTTCAGAGGATCTATCTAAGGATCTCTTGGCATCACTAGCCATCTCACCTTTCCATGATGATCCATATATGAAGGTCATGCAAAATATAATGCTACTAGTAATACATCACCTATTCCACTACCACGAGCTCCTATTGCTTCACCAACTGTTTTGCCTCCATCTCCAGTGTTACCACCATCACCACTATTTGATCCCTGAGATTTCTTTCTTCCCGAGGATATTCTACCACCTCAAAAATGAGCTTGTTTCCTATCACCCTTCTCTACTGATTCCTCCGCCCCACCTCAGGTATTTGAGATGGGAAAGAGTTCTCATATGACGTGTTTGGAGCGCCATGAGGAACAGATCGAGACTATTTTGAATCACTTAGATGAGCTCCCTCTCGAGCGCATTGAGCACATGGAAGATAAGATAGAAGGTCCGTGGTATTGGTCATCGAGTTCAATATTTGAATCATGCACATCGAGATTTTGACAGGATAGAGGCTCGAACTTCAAGAAGCCCGTACACAATTTTAGATTTCAGAGAGAGCAAATAAGGCATGACGACGAGATTGTTCTTGCTCGCGTCAGGATTTCTACTCTAGAGATGATCTTCGAAGTGGGAAATTTTTTTTTTTATCAGGTTCGAAAATCGAATAGATATGAGGAGTCTTTTGAAATGATCCTAGAGCTTAAGAACCATTAAGGAGGACACGAGACTACTAGACTAGAACCTTGTCATTACAACTTTTTGTTTTGAATCCAAACCTGGATGTGTGCATAAAATAAAAATACCACTTGTCAAATTTTGGTTATGTAAAATATGTAGACAAGTTGTTTATGACATAATGAAGTTGTGATTCCATTATACCTCGATGTTTCATGATACAGATTTATGTATGTCGTGGTTGTCTATCCTATACCCTGTGTTAAGGTTATTCATGTATCGTATCTTTAAGTATCCAGGTTACTATGGCTCTCTTACCACCAGGTTCTCTCGAACCTTTATATCCGGATATGATTAATAATCAAGACATTGAGCATATGATCTCACCTACACCACCTAGAGACATTGAGCCTCCTCATTTGAATTCACCCATACCCATATATCTCCATCTTCATCAGTGTATATTCATCACCAGTTAGGGTCAATCTACACCACCACCATCTCTATCCTTTGTTGGTCTATACTTTGCAGATGGTTAGATAATCAGTATGGATCATACCCTGCGACCAATGGAATTGAAACCAGTCCTCGAGAAAACCTAATGAGTCAGCATGCTTGTTACGATGTGTTCATCTCTGGAAGTCTTTAGGATTCCAACATTTTCGTTATAATTCTTTCCTTTTTTCCTTGCAATGTATTATCCAAAGGATGTGTATTTCTTTGGTTAAGGACCATATCAAATACAGTAATCTAGGTTCAAATGATTTCAACTATCACTATCCGTATGAAAATTTAAACAATGACTTGTGATATGGACTATATCATTTGTTTGGATTCTTTTTTGTGTTGCCTTGTAAATGTTGATAGGAATGGCTCCCAAGAGGACATCAACATCTGCAGCACCAGCCATGACTCAGGCCGCCATCAGGAAACTAGTTGCTGTGGAATAGTGGTTACCGCAGCTTTGAAGACAGCTACTACCATTGGGAAAAATACGATATTCCAATGGAACACCGGCCCAAGAGAAAACTCCATGTAGCCAAGAAAATGGAGCTAACAAAAGAGTTTATGAGCTGCCAAACCTTCTATTTCAAAGTACGGAAGGCGTGTTAGCATCATCCGATGGTTTGAATCGAATCTGGAATGGTTATTTTCCATACGGCAAATGTACCTGAGGGACTACAAAGTGAAATTTGTTACTGGTACTCTAACTGAAGAAGCTTTGTCTTGGTGGAATTCATTTGCCCAGCCTATTGGAATAGAGGAAGCCTACAAGACCACTTGGTCCAAATTTAAAAAGCTCTTAATAAAGAAGTATTGTCCCCAAACTGAGGTTAAGAAAATGGAAGATGAATTTTACAATCTGACTGTAAAAGGAAATGATCTCAAGACTTACGTTAGAAGATTCCATGAATTGACAGTTTTATGCCCAACTATGGTGCCAAATTCTGAGAAACTCATGGAAGTCTTCATCGGGGGATTACCCAAAAGTGTTGAAGGAAATGTTACCGCTTCAAAGCCTCAAACTTTGGAGGAAGCTATTACCATAACCCATAGGTTAACGGATCAGGTAATAAAGCACAATTCTGTGCAAGGAACCAATGATCACAAACGAAAGTTTGATGATAGAAGAACCTTCACCAACAACAACAACTACCAGAATAACCATAACAACAATAGAAACTACAACAATGATCACCAACAACAACAGAATAGAAGTCAAGAAACCGTTAGGGCTTATGCTGTCACCCCAACTGAAAACAATAGGTATACTGGAAGCCTTCCCCTATGTAAGAAATGCACCCTGCATCACACAGGACCTTGCACTGTCAAGTGTCAGACTTGCAACAAGGTGGGTCATCTGACCAGGAACTGCATAAACAAAGGGCCAGCCACTGGAAGCAACCTACAACCAGTATCCGTAACTTGTCATGCCTGTAGAGAGAAAAGGGCAGTACAAAAGTCAGTGCTCAAAAGCAAACAATAATGCCTACGAAAGAGCATACTTTCTGAGAGACAAGAACGATCACCAAGACCCAAACGTAGTCACGAGTACGTTCCTTATAAACCAACATCTAGCTAGAGTATTATTTGATTCAGGAGGAATAAAAGTTTTATATCCATATCTCTTGCATCTATGCTTAATATCCCACCAATTACATTAGATACCACTTATGACATTGAAATGGCCGATGGAAACCTAGTAGGCACTAATACCGTTATCCAGGGTTGCACTCTGATTTTGCTAAACCAACCTTTTAAAGTTGATCTTATGCCAATTAAACTTGGTAGTTTTGACGTCATCATTGGTATAGATTGGTTATCCAAGTATCATGCTAGAATTATTTGTGACGAGAAAGTCGTCCACATCCTCATCGACGGTGAAACTTTAATCATCTGAGGTGATCGAAGTAAAACCCGACTAAGCCTTATAACTGTATTTTTTTTTTAAAAAATAAAAAAAAGAGATAAGATTATATCCAGGGGATATCAAGTTTTCGTAGCCCAAGTAATGGAGAAGAAGTCAGACGAAAAAAGACTGGAAGATATACCAGTAGTTAGAGAATTTCTCGAAGTCTTTCATGAAAATCTACCCGGCCTTCCTCCAATTCGCCTAGTAGAATTCCAAATCGATTTAATTCAAGGAGCGAAACCAGTAGCCCGAGCACCTTACAGATTAGCTCCTTCAGAAATGCAGGAGGAACTATTCTGGGACCAAACTACAAGAGTTATCAGACCCGAGGTTTTATACCGACCATGTACTCTCGCCTCTGGGGAGCTCTTAGTCTTATTTATTAAAAGAAGATTTGTTCTTTCAGAATGTGTTATCAACTACAGGAGTTGAATAAACTACCTGTAAAGGTATCGTTACCCATTACCCAGGATCGATGAGTTATTCGACCAACTTCAAGGTTTGAGTGTTTACTCGAAGATTGACTTGAGATCAGGCTATCACCAACTGAGAGTCAGGGATGAAGATATTCCCAATACTGCTTTCAGAACGCGGTACGGACACTATGAATTTCAAGTAATGCCATTTGGTTTAAACTACGCAACCTGCTGTATTCATGGAATCTCTTGAAACCGTTGTGTAACACCTTACTTGGGATAAATTTGTGATAGTTGATTATGAGATATTCCCATCTACTCTCGTAACAAAGCAGAACACACAGAATCATGAGAATATCTTGAAAATTTTACTTTTTTTTTTAAAAAAAAAAAGAGATTTATATGCCAAGTTCTCCAAATGTGATTCTGGATCAGTATCGTGTAATTTCTCGGGCACGTGATTGACAGTCAAGGAATTCACGTTGACCCCGCCAAGATTGAAGCAGTTAAGAATTGGGCATCTCCTACTACACCTACACAAATACGCCAATTCTAAGGACTCACCAGCTACTATCGAAGATTTATCAAAGTTTTTTCGAAGATTGCAAAGTCTTTGACTGAATTAACCCTAAAAACAAGAAGTATATCTGGGGAGAAAACCAAGAGTCAGCCTTCCAACTGCTAAAATAAAAATTATGTGAAGCTTTAATCTTAGCATTACCAAAAGGAAACAATGACTTTTTTGTTTACTGTGATGCATCATATCAAGGTCTGGGAGCGGTGTTAATGCAAAGAGAAAAAGTTATTGCATATGCATCCCGACAACTCAAGCCTCATGAAGAGAACTATACCACACACGACCTTGAATTGGGAGCAGTAGTATTCTCTCTTAAAATTTGGAGACACTATCTGTATGGCACAAAGTGTACTATGTTCACTGATCATAAAAGTCTTCAGCATATCCTTGATCAGAAAGAGTTGAACATGAGACAACGTCGTTGGTTAGAATTACTCGCAGGTTACGATTGTGAGATTCGCTACCATCCTGGAAAGGCAAATGTTGTAGCAGATGCCTTAAGCCGGAAGGAACGAATCAAACCACTACGAGTTAGAGCATTAGTCATGACCCTTCACCCAAAATTACCATCACAAATCCTCGAAGCCCAAACCGAGGCAATCAAAGAAGAGAACATCAAAGCTAAGAACCTACGAGGAATGGACAAGCATTTGATGTACGGTCTAAATGAACCCGATGTATCAAGAACCGAAGTTGGTTACCACTCTTTGGTAATTTGAGGGACTTAATCATGCATGAATCCCATAAATCAAAATATTCCATCCACCCAGGTTCTGACAAGATGTATCAGGATCTAAAAAAACTCTATTGTTGGCCTAACATAAAGGCGAACATCGTTGAATATGTTGGTAAATGTTTAACATGCTCTAGAGTTAAAGCAGAATGTCAGAAGCCATCCAGCTTACTGATACAACCGAGATTCTACTGGAATGGAGAGAATACGGATGGACTACGTTACAAATCTACCCAAAACATCAAAGTGGAACATGAACACTATTGGTCATAGTAGGAACGCCTTACACAAATTAGCACATTTCATCCCCACCAAAGCGACAGATAGTATGGAAACCCTTACAAGGTTGTATATAAAGGAAATAGTTTCATGGCATGGAGTGCCGATATCCATCATCTCGGATCATGACAGTCATTTCACATCCAGATTTTGGCAGTCAATGCAGAGTGCCTTGGGTACTCAATTAGACATGAGTACGGCATATCATCCCCAGACTGATGGACAAAGTGAAAGAACCATCCAAACACTCGAAGACATGCTTCGAGCCTGTGTTATAGATTTCGGAAAAAGATGGGAGAGACACTTACCATTGATAGAATTTTCCTACAATAACAGTTACCATGCCAATATTAAGGCAGCACCATTTGAGGCACTTTATGGTCGAAAGTGCAGATCACCTGTCTGCTAGGCCGAAGTTAGAGATGTCCAACTCACAGGACCAGAGATAATCTATGAAATCACCAAAAAGATAATACAAATTCGATAACGCTTGCAAGCTGCAAGAGATCGGCAAAGGAATTATGCCGATATAAGGCGAAAGCCTTTGAATTCCAAGTTGGAGATCGTGTTATGTTAAAAGTGTCACCTCGAAAAGGTATCATCCGATTTGGAAAAAAGCGAATGGGAAAGCGAAAAGCTTAACCCGGGTACATTGGTCCTTTAGATCCTTAAAGGGTGGCCCAGTGGCATACTTTTACACTTGAGCCCCAAACCCCCATCATCCCACCCCCCCCCCCTCCATGCCTTTAAAAGAACTCAGTAATATCCACAGTACCTTCTACGTTTCTAATTTAAAGAAATGCCTATCTGACGAATCCCTCATCATTCCAATGAAAGAGCTTCGGCTCAATGACAAACTTAACTTTGTGGAAGAACCAACAGAAATTATGGATCATGAAGTCAAGCAACTGAAACAAAGTCATATCCCTATAGTCAAAGTAAGATGGAACTCTAAAAGAGGACCAGAATTTACATGGGAACGCGAAGATCAAATTCGTGCCAAGTATCCACATCTGTTTTCAAACTCACTCCAAAACATTCCAACTAATCTCGGGACGATGATTTCTTTTAAGGTTGGGAGGACTATAACAACCCCACAATTTCCTCTATGTAATTATCCTTCTATTAAATTAGATGCAAGTTTTCATCAGTGTAATATCCATCTTATCTTAAATTAGGTGCAACCATTTTCATGGAAAGATTTTTGCTTTATTCCATCCATAATGTAACGTAACTTACATTTTCAAAGTAAACAAGCTCACGCAACCACCAATACCAATTCCATCAACGTTTATGTCAAATAAACATCATAAATGTCAAGTAATATGTTTTAAACTCCATTTTTACCATACATTATCTATTTAACGTACCATTCATAACGTTTATTATAAAACGAACATTTTACGTTAACATTTATATCAAAACCCCGACTACATGTAATGTTTACATACAAAACAAATGTACAAGCTTTCAAGGCATGTGTACAAGTGATCAATGCACAAAATTTGAATTACATCTTCCCTCCAAAACCAATGTACAACACTTTAAAGCCCGAAGTACAAGTCGACAATGCAAGAATTCAAATAAGCCCATTTTCCCTCCATTTTTCTAAGGCATTTCGTACAACCTTTCTAGCACAAGTTACAACACTCCAATGCACCACATTTAAACATTTTTTTCCCTCCATTTCACTCTACACACTCGACAAAACCCTAAAAACCTAACCCGGAAACCCTAAACAACCCGATACCTCTAAAGTAGTTTCGAACCAAGTTTAAACCAAGCCAAAACCTAGCAAGCATACTCCATCATAATGTGCCACCTTGCCTACCACCTTGCACCCCAAGTAAAGCACCTTGTCACCTCCTTTCACCACCATGCCGCCACCTCACCACCTACTTGTCACCACCTTGGTGATTCGAACCCCCCCACCTTCTAACACCTTGCTAAGCTATCCTCCTAGTTTCTAATAGTCACTAGTAGCTAACCTTAGCCACCACTCTTCTCAACTTGGCCACCACTCTAAGTTTCTAGCCTATATATACACGCATACATGTATACTTTCAAAATTCACCATTTAAACTAAACCCTACCTCAAAATCATGTTCTAGCCAAGCTAAGGAAAGGAAAAACGAAGGAAATGGTCTTTAAGCTTTTTGGAACCAAGGGTTAAGAAAGAAAAGAGTTCTTGTTTCCTCTCCATGCTTTCGGGTATACATTGTATTATTTTTGACCTTATCAAGCCATTTTCGATCCATTCAAGCTCTAGTAAGCCTCATAACTTGTTCTATAAGCTCTTGTCATATTTTAGATCATGTATAAGCTTTCATATAATCATTTTTTCAAGCTAAACTCTTTTGGAAACCCTAAGTCTACTCGTTTGGTTTTCCTAAACCAAACGCACCCCTTAAAACTCTAAAAGCTATTTTCATAAACCCTAATAAGCTTAAAGCCATAAGCTAATCCTAAAAGCTGTTCTAATAAGCTCTTTTATCATTTTTATAAGCTTTGAATCAAACCCTAAAAGCTCAAACCCATCGGGTTAAAATTTCAAAACCAAACGTGCCTTTTTGAAGATTTTTAAGCTCATAAGCTCTTTTCATAAGCTTCAAGCTCATAAAACTTACTTATTTTAGCTTATAGTAATAAGCTATATGCTGTAAATTAATTTCTAGATTAAAAATACAAAGTATATGGATTTTGGACTAGTAATGCAAATCGTATATGCATGAGGGGTATATATTGTAACTTTTGAAATTATTAAACTTTCGGGCCAAAAATGTAATTATCCTAAAGTTAAACTACAAGGGCCTGTTTTTCCATATTTCAAAGTTAAGGGTTTAAATGTTTAAAGATATAAAGTAAAGAGTTAAATTTGTAAATTAATATATACCAAGGGTATATATTGTCATTTTTGAATTCCTAAGGGTATAAAATGTAATATTTTTATATTTAATTATAAAAATATATTTAAACATTATAAGACTCGATTTTATTAAAACCCGACACATTTATCATTTCATTCATCGATCGAAACACTATAAAATAATTATGTTATATATTTAACATAATTTATCATCCACTAGCTTTTGAAAAAACTTAAAAAGATAAAATCCTATCATTTAAACTATAACGTATCATGTTAGTAGGGAATTTCATGTGAGGGGTTTTCATTTGGGTAGACGTTTTGACGAGTTGCTGGATTTACAATTTAAAGTGTCCTAGCTCCTCAAACGTTTACTACATGACCTCTGGATTATGATAGCCCGAACAGTGATACGATGTTTTCACAAACTAATAAACCAAAATCATTTACGTTAAACTTTATGAAATAAAGTTTTGAAACAATCAAACTAAGACTTGACATATTACCCCAGGTTGCGTGACGAGGCCGTTTATTTCCAATTGAGTCACTTTTGACGTCAATCAACTACCTTATTAAGGTGAGTTCATAGTCCCACCTTTACATGTTTTCTAAACTCCGTGGGGAGATACATGCTATAAACATGAATACAAGTATTTTCCAACTGTATGCTATCCTGATATATTATTGCCTAAGTACCTCCATTTGCCATAAGGCCCCACTATCATGAACCGTTAATTACTTTGCGAAGTAAGCGCGAATGCCGTGAATAGATCTATTGGGACTGAACTTCCCCGTCCAGAGTCTGGTACATACATGGCCCAGTGGGACGCATTCCATTTTGAGGAACTCGTGGAGTTGTTTGGCAAAGCACCCGCTTGGCGGCAAACAAACTTATGATAACATTTACTTTGCGGTTTCGGGTCATGAGCTTAGTGCAAAATGTATTATATATTATTTACCATGATAATTGTATTCGTTGTAATTATTACTATTACATTGACTTGTATTCAACTATTACATTTCAAACTTGTGAATTTCACTCAACCTTTGTGTTGACCTTTTTAGCATGTTTATCTCAGGTAATTGAGCAACCTATGGCACGGAGTGGTATTGGACTTGAGGACGTCCAAACTTGTTATCATTCAAACTCTATGTTTTCATATGTATTTTGGGACCTCCTTTTGTAAAACTCTAAAATAATATTGAATGATAACTAAATTTTCCAAAACGTCTCTTTTGAGTCGTTTTCTATGATTATGACTGTTGATTCATGAAGTAATACCCCAATTTAGCTTCCGCTGCTATATGTCAAATAAGGGGGTGTTATAGTTTAGCAGGAAAATCACTAGACCTTATTAACCTCCTCAACTCATTTTAAGTAACATCCCCTCTTTAAGAATCATATCTTGAACCAGAAGAATGTCCTTGAGACATATTTGTTCTCTAAAAATCGCCATCAGATGGTATTCTTTCAATTACTTAGGTTGCAATGCTAATCCCTTCATCAGTTGGATGTGGACAACCATCAAGGGTCACAACACTACCATCACTAGAAAGAGTATCCCCCTCTTCATCATTGGATCTTTTATATGTTTGGTTATTTTTGTTTAGATCAAATAAATTTTGAAAAACCACTCTAGGCTTATTTTGAAACAGACAACCTTTTTCTAACTCAGAAGACTTAGAAGAATTTCTCATTATAAAAGGAAAACAGTTTCATAAAACTTGACATCTCTTGAATAGAAAACAGATTTATTTTCTAGACTATACAATTTATAAGCTTTCCTAATACCTGAACACTTATTAGAACACATGTTTTAGACCTACGACCAAACTTATCATGACCATTTAAAATAGTATAATAACACAAACATCCAAAACACCTTATGTAAGAGAGATTTGATTCTTTACCATACACTAAAAAAATAAGGGGATGCACCATTTAAAACTAAGGAAGGCAACTTGTTAATTAAATAAGTAGCAGCTAAAATATAATTAGACCATAAAGATAGAAGAATCCCCTGAAACATAAGACTTCTAGCTACAACAAGTAGATGTCTATGATTCCTCGCATCAATCCTATTTTGTTGAGGGTATAAGCACAAGAGGTATGATGAACTATTCCATTGTCATTAAAGAAACTAGTCACTTTATTATTAACAAATTCAGACTCATTATCAATCCTTAAAGTTTAATCGTTATAACAAAATGATTTTGAATGAGTTTAAAAAATCTTTCACTCTACATACAGACCTCATGTTTACCCTTTAAAAGATAAACTCAAACAGCTCTTGAAAAATCATTTATATGCATTCCTACTAACCATTTTGTATGGACCCATACATCAAGATGAAGTAATTCACATACATTAATAGACTTCTGATCACTTAAAGGAAAATGTTCTCTTGTTTGTTTAGCCGTATGACATATATCACAAAGAGGAACATTATCTTTTTTACTAAAACTAAGTTTTTATAAATTAAAGGCATTGCATGATCTAACGAATGTCCAAATCTGCAATGTCACATTTGTTTTGACACATGACCGACATAAGTAAAATTAGACACCTCAAAATTTGGCTTACCATTATTATTCACATCGAATAAATAAAGGCCACCAGATACACTACAAGTCCCCATAATTTTGTCCAATTTCAAGTCCTAAATATAACACTTACGCTCATCAAAGCAAACAAACATCTAACTATCTCTAATCATCTTATGCGTAGACAAAAGACAAACATAATATTCAGGCACAACCAACACATCAAACAAAACAAAATTAATAGTTAATATTAGATTCCCAATAGGTTTAATATGAGTCAAAGTACCATTAGGGTGACCAATAAACATGTTTTTGGTAGAAACATCATGTGCTGGTTGGCACTGTTATCAATAATCCAACTGGAAGACATATCATACACATAAAGACTTAGACTAGGAAAAAAACTTTTCAAAATGCACATTAAAAAAATCCCATTAAAACAACTGGTGTTCACCCATGTCATACTAGAACTGACACTTGCAGATGGTTTTTTATTGATAAGACTCAAAAGCTTCATCATATACTTATTTGTAGAAGTAGTACTAGACCCACAAGAAGTATAAGCAACCTTAGATGCCTCTCCATTACCATTAAAATTCCTATTACTAATATAATGTTTAGAAAAATTAGGATTTCTTTTAAAACCGACAGTATATCAAGTTAATTCATAACATCTTTCAATAGTATGACCAATCATACCACATGCAAACCAGATTCTGATTAGGCCCTCTGTTACTATTGTTCCTTTTATTAAAATCATTATTATTTTTAACAACAAAAGTAACAGGTTGAGCCTTAGAAGAACGGATGAATACCTTTATGAGATTCTTCCCTATACAAAATAGAACAAGCATACTTTACATTAGGTAAATATTCCCTAGCAAGAAGATAACTCCTAATTGGTTGATACACATCATTTAACCCAAAAAATTTCATAAGCCTAACCAACTTATTATGTTTAAAAATACTCACATTAGCAACACAAGTACAAGCAGACATTAAAGTAAGAATATCAAACTATCTCTATAAGAAGTTAAGTTTGTAATAATCACGAACAAACAAATCACATTGTTTCGACACATTAATTCTAAGCATCGGATTACAGATAAAAGAACCATCCATGTGATCATAAGTTTCTTCCCATACATTCCAAATATCAATATGAATCTTAGAAGACTTGACCCAAATACAATTCTTGAGATAAAGGCCCCAAAATCCAACCTAACACAACAAAATACTCACATTATCCTCTCAAGGAGGTAGTCAAGATAACCACACCATTAACACTCACACAAAGTGAGTATTATATGACTTAAAGCAAGAAAATATCCTTACAATGTTATACAATGTGAGAGCATCATAAGACTTAACAAGTAACCACTATACTATTGGTTTACTTAGTCAAGAGATACTGATGTAACACCAACAAACCATTAGAAAACCAAAAATGCATAAATAAATAAAAATATGTGTTTCAAGATGAAAATCCTAATATATAGATTTGATCAATTAACCAAGACCATAATGATCGCTCTAAGATCAAAAATTCAACTGCTAGAAACACCAGATCTACCACTAGAACTACCCCCCCCCCCCCCATTTATTCAAAGATAGCAACACTGATATTGCTCTCAACTAACCACCTCACGTGCTTTATTACTAAAACTAAATCAGTGTAATTGTTCTCAGACGAGTGCAATCAACATACAAAAGAAATAATTATCCCCAAACGGATGCAACTAAAGAATACACAAACACACATACAATCAACCTCACTACAATCACTTAATACTCACAATCATCAAGATAATCACAAGACCTATACAAAACCATACTAAACCATTGAGAGAATTTGAAATGAATTAAGTTAACCCTATATTGGGGAAGAGGGAGTTTATATAATTTAGGGCTGAGCAAAACCAACCGAAAATCGAACCGAACAGACAAACCGAGCCGAGTCGAACCGACCGAAACCAAACCGACCATTTTCAGTTCGGTTTTCGGTTTGGATTCTGATCGGTTCGATTCGGTTTCGGGTTAAAACCAAGAAAAATACGCCTATGTTAGTCCATGATTAGTCAAAGTTAATTATATATGATTAGTCAAAGTTATTTATGTCAGTCAAACTAATGGTCATTATGTATTGGGCTCAAGCCCGTATTCTAGAATAGTCCGTACACTCCTATATATTGTATCAATTGTTTTGAGGAATACAAGACACAAATTATATCTCTAAACCCTTTCCTACATGGTATCACGAGGTTTCTCAGATCCTAAAACAACTCGCTTCCGCTTGTTTGTAACCTTTTTTAATCACAGCATCTGTTTTACCGATTGTTTCTCGGTGGTTTCTCGTTTCTAGACTAAGTTTAGTCGACGTTTCTTGGCTAAGTTTAGCCACTGTTTTACCGATTGCAGTTTCAGTCGGTGTTTTGTTTTGGTTTCTCCCACGCAAACCTCACACACTTGCTACTGTTTCCACTGTTTCTTTTTTTCTACAAACCCTAAAAACTACAGAACCTACATACTACCCACTGTTCGACGATCAAACATGACAAACGACAACCCACCCCCCACACCGGCACTTACCTTATCGGATAAACTCATGGCTATGAATCATTTAACCACTTTTGTTCCCGAAAAACTTGATGTCGATGCGATGAATTATTCCTCGTGGGTGTATTACTTTTCCCATCTATGTCATGGTTATGGGATTTTGGATCATCTTGTTGATCCGGTTGCCTCTTCATCCACTACGACTCCTACGGATCCACCACCTAAGGATGCGGAATGGACCAAGATTGATTTCATCATTAGGTCTTGGATATTCTCCACACTTGCTCCATCACTAAGGAAACGTTTGGTTGATCTTAACCCTACCACTGCCAAGGATGCATGGACATATATTGAGGCTATTTTTCAAGACAACAAGCGCCCGCGTGCTATGGCTTTGAAAGCCGAACTACGCAACTTGAAGCTTGGGGATTTATCTATTGACGGGTATTTTCAAAAGATAGAATCTATTGTTTCGGTTCTTAATGGTCTTGGTTCCCCTCTTAGCAATGATGATGTTGTTACTTTCGCGCTTGAGGGTTTACCTTCCACCTATGAAACGATCTCTACCGTTATTGTTAGTCGGGAACCCTTTCCCGATCTCAAAACGGTTAGATCCTTGTTGACTACTCATGAGATGCGCCTAAAGTCTAGGGTTCAAAACCCTCTTGTTGATGCTACCTCCGCTTCTCCCATGGTTTTATTGGCTAAATCCAACACTAGTGCTCGGCGTGGTCCTTCTTTGGAAAAAGTAAACAACCCGTGTTGGAGTTTTGCTAAGGGTTCTTGTCGGTTTGGTGATGCTTGTAAGTATCTTCACAATGGTGTTCACGGCAAGTCTACTTTGCTCCCTCGTACCTCGGGTTCGGCTTCAAGTGTGCCGGGTGTGACACGCTCGGATTTGGATATGTTGCAATCCCTGTTGGCTAAGTTTGGGTTAAATGCTCCTAATATTTCCACCCCCTCTCCTCCAGTCGCTTATACGGTTTCTGTCCCTCCTGGGTTTCAAAGTGTTTCGGCCCAATTATCTGCGCAGCCCACTTATGTAAGTCCACAGTTATTGCCTGGTTCTTTTGGGGTGTCCAATATGGGAATGGCTGGGTTATTCCCACAGGGGGTTCAGTATCCGACGGGGTCACCACAGCAGGGGGTCCATTATCCACAGCAGGGGGTTCAGACGCTTTTTGGTCCACCGCAGGGGGTTCACCTTGTACCTGGAACTTCACAGCCGCCAATTCAGTTTACGACAGGGGTTCAACAGCAGCAAGGGGGTTCTTTCCCTGGTTCGGTTCACTTGGGACAGTCACCTAGTATGCCTTTTCATCCGAGTCAGCTGTTTGCGTCCGGTTCACAAGGTTCGGGTCAAGCTACACTTTTGCCGAATGCATTTAATACCACTACTCTTCAAGAACCGGCCTCCGGCAATTGGAACATGGATACATACAGGTGCGAGTTCTCATCTTAATGATTATGTACATTGTCTTAGTGATATTCTTAATATGTGCATTTACCCGTCTGTTGCAGTTGGTGACGGGCGTTTTATTCCCGTTACTAACTCTGGCCATAGTGTTTTGTCTACCCCTTTTCGTCCACTTCGTTTAAATAATGTCTTAATCACTCCTAATATTGTTAAAAACTTGATTTTCGTTCGTCAGTTTGTCCGTGATAATTCTTGTACGGTTGAGTTTGACCCTTTTAGGATTTTTCTGTGAAGACTTCAAAACTCGAACTGTGCTCCTTCCGATGTGAGAGCACGGGTGAGCTTTATCCTATGTTACGGAGCCCTCCACTATACCTCCATGCTTTTCTTACCACCAGTATACGTGGCACCGAACGACATGACAACCAAGGAAGTGAAGTGTACGCGTCTTGTGTCTAGTGATTCTATTTCTTGTAATAAAGAGAAACTTCCCGTTCTTTGCCATGCTTGTCAGCTTGGTAAACAACTTGAAGCTTCTGTTTGTTAGTTCGTCTAGTTCTGTTACTTCGTGTTGACATTGTCAACTTGGATTTTGTGGACCTCTCTAATTTGAGTCTTTCAGGTATCCAGTATTATTTTTGGTTTCTAATCATTATTCTTAGTATGTTTGGGTTTATCTGTTAATGAAATACATCTATGTCATGTCTAAATTTCTGTATTTCGTAATTATGTTCTATCAGATTTTAAAGTGAAATTAAGTCATTTCAGTGTGATCATGGTGGAGAATTGATAAATCATTGCTTGTCATAAACTATTTAAACGATAAGTAATCAATTAATTTCCTTGCGCCCCGACCCCTCACAACAATATGGAAAATCTGAATGTCATGATCCGTTACAATTAAAATCTCATTCGTACCTTATTGTTTCAAGCACATTTACCACCCAATTACTGACTGAGGCACTTAATATGGCAGTTTATTTTATTGATTATTTTACCTCCGGCCACAATAACGAGAAACCCTTTACCCCCTATTTGGTGCGCAACCCGATTATAGTGTCCTTCGTGTTTTTGGATGCCTTTGTTATCCACATATAGATACAAATCACAAACTTGGACCACGTGCCACACCTATCCAAAGTTTCTGGACAAAATGCTGCCAATCATAATTGGCTAACGATCCTTAAATCTTACCACATAAAATTATCATTTCCCGTCATGTACCCTTTGAAGAAAACGGTGTTTCCGTTCCCTTCACCAAATCCCCTATCCACAATGACCACCATCCTATGAGTTTTGGACGCTTCACTCGACCTAGATTTCCATAATTATTCGCAACCGCTCTCATTACTCCCGTTCCATCAAGACCGTCCATACTCCACTAGTTGACGCACCTACACCGCCTACACCACCTACACCTCCTTTACCACCTACGCCTCAGTCTGTGCCTCAAATTGTACCTGAACATTGCACCCGTCTCCCACTAATGATCCACCAAACCGTTCAATTCATCCCATGATCACACTTCTCTGTGTACGGAGACTAGCTCGTCTAACAATCCACGTTACGCTGGTCATGGATCTACTATCTCTCCTTACCTCGGTCTTATAAAAGAAGCTTTAATGATCCCAAATCGGTGAAATGTCGTATGTATTGACGAGTATAATAATGCACTTATTAAAAAAAAAATAAAACTTGACTAGTGTACCTCGGTCCGGTAAGGTGCCAATATTGATCTTAGTAGTGGTTAATTTCGCCATAAAGTTTTGGTTGATGGCAACTCGTATTCGGTTAATAAGGCCACTGATCTTGTATGCCAATGGTAGCACGCAGTTTAAGGTGTTTAAGTTATGAGACTTTAGTTCGGTTGTTAAGCCGGGACCACTAATTCAGACTGTTTACTTAGTTAAGCTATTTCTCGACATTGGCCTACTTCATTCACTGATGCACAAGAATGCTTTTTTTACATGTGACTTAATGAGACTGTTTATAGCATCAGCCTCCCGGTTTTTCGAGACCCTAGATCATCCGGATTATGTTTGTTTTAGTGCAAGCGATCTCTCTATGGTCTTAGCAGGCACCTCGCGCCTGGTTTTCAGCGTTTTTGCTGCTTACATACTACTGTTGGATTTACGCCTAGTCTTGTGACTCCTCTTTATTTATTTACAACAGGGTGATGATACCAGAACGTCTTTTGTTACTTTAATGTGATTGACATTGTTCTCACTGCTTCATCTGATCGTTGCTACACACAGATGATAGCTGTCTTAACATCGCAGAAGTTTTCAATACAATTTTGGGTGCACCTAATATTTTTGGTATTTTCATTACCATAGAACTCTTTCTGGTATGTTTCAGTCACAAACTAAGTATTCTATGGAGATTTTGGAGCGTGCTCATATAGGTTGGCTGTAATTCTTCACGGACTCTGTAATACTGAGTCAAGTTAGTGGGATGTTGGTACTCGGTTGTTGATCCTACCTTATAACGTGAGTTAGCAGGTTTCTCTTCAGTACATCACATTCACTAGACCTAAATTACGTATGTTTGGCAGCAGGTTTGTCTTATAAGGCATAATCCACGGGAGCCTCAGTTCTCTGCTTTAATCTCTTAAGCGGATATTGCCGTATGAGTCAGGGACAGTTGGACCTATGTTTACAACAAAGTTTCATCTACTATACTGACTCCTTGATTGCTTATCTCGATGCTGATTGGCTGTTGCCCACAACGTAGAACGTATACTTCGAGGTATGGTTTTGTCTTGCAAAAACTTACTCTCATGGATCCGCTAAACGTCAGCCGACGCTTTCTCGTTCAATTGCTGAGGCTGCGTATCGTGTGTTGCCATGCTGTTGCTGAGACTTGTTGGATCCAAGGAATAATACTTCGTGAACTTCATACTCTTATCTAGCCGACACTATTTGTATTGTGATAAAGGAGTGTTGTGTACATGTCTTCCTAATCCGTTCAACATCAGCAAACCAAGCAATAGAGATTGAAATTCATTTGTTCGGATTTGGTTTGCTACTGGGCAGTTTTCGCTTTTACAATATCCTTCTCTGGTTTCAGTAATCTTATATCTTCACTATGGGCTAACCTTCAAGCGTGTTTGAGGATTTTTCGACGCACCAGTTTGAGGCGTCTGGTTTCCTCGCCGCTCTAACTGCGGGGAGTTGTTAGACATGAATATTCAAAGGTTCAATTATATATAATAAGTCAAAGGTTTATTAAATTCATTCAAAGTTATTTATGTCAGTCAAATTAATGGTCATTATGTATTGGGCTCAAGCCCGTATTCTAGAATAGTCCGTACACTCCTATATATTGTATCAATTGTTTTGAGGAATACAAGACACAAATTATATCTCTAAACCCTTTTCTACAGTCTAAACTATCTATTCAGTTCAGTTTTGCTCGGTTCGGTTTTGCTCGGTTCACTTCGGTTTGATTTTCGGTTCAAGTTTTCTTTAAAGTCGGTTTTCGGTTCGGTTCGGTTTTTGAACCGATGCTATAATCTGTCAATATTTCACTTTAGCCCCTGTAGAAATAAACTTTACACAACAAACAACAAAGTTACAAAGTTAGAAATAATGACAACATCAATCCCTAAACTTAATAACATGTGAGTTTGCATATCAAGTGTACTTTTAACAATCTGTATAAAACATTGAAGTATAAACTCTTTCTCAATGATTTCTGCTAAAAGGAACTTTTATCCATTATCACCTGATCAGATACGAAGTCAAGGGTACAAATAGTTCGAAAAGTTTGAGTGTTATTTTTGTTTGGCTTCTTTGTACTTGCATGGTAGCTAGTGATGCTTGTACTTGAGTTAAAGTAAGTCTTACAACTTTTGATTATGAACATTCTCAAACATACATATATGATAAGTTATGTAAAAACAAAAGTCTCCTAAAAAAACTTTGAATGAATATTAGAACCAGTAAAATAATTTAATAGTGTTAGGCTAGTCACTATTACAATGAAGACAGACTTGTACGTATTTTAGGTATATGAAAGAAACAGATGGGACTTTGGTGTGGCTAGGGTTCCTCTTTGGAAGGCAAACATGGCAGTGAGAGGGAGGGGTCGTGGGTTAAAGAATGAGAAATGGTGTTTAAGTTGGAGACAACGGAGTGTTGAGTCGTTCGGCTAATAAATTCAATGAATCGAAATGTTAGGACGTCTATAAACACAACGGCCCCTCTAACGTACTTGATTCATGCAAAGTATCCGCTCATCTGAACTAAAATTATTTTGGGGAAAAGACAGACGCAACGCTATTTAAAAGATCGCAAAAAAAGAGTTTTACCTTGTGCTAAGAATTGATAAATCATGAACCTTACGCCACTATGAGGATGAAACATTAGTGCAACATATATGGGATTTATGATTTATACATATCTTCACCGCTCAAAGAAACATGATTCGTATATGCATTAGTTATCCGAATGGATTATTGTTGAGTGTTCAAGTCACACTTGAGAGGTGCGACATATGTGAAAGATTTAGGGTGTGTGTGAGTTTGTTGTTACTCGTTAGACCGTCAGATACCAAAGATATAGATGTGGTTTTCATATTTCATTTTACGCCTTTTAAGTGAAACTTGAATTTAGAAGTAAGGAATGTGGAGGTTGATTATGGACTTATGATGGTTTTGGGCTCTTGGTATCTGCATTAAAAGAAGGTGATCGAAGATTTCAGGCAGGAGCACCAGAAAATCTAAACTAAAAGTGGTATCACAATCTAAAACTGAATGGTAACAACTTACCTAGTTACGGTGTTACTATCGTTTATATATATAGTTGAGACTTTTTACCTACATGTCCGATAGCAGGACCTTTACTCTTGGATTCAGACCATGGAATGCTAGCACCATGAAATGGCTATCGGTGAATTGGGTTGGTTTATGACAATATATGCCATATTGCCATGTATTCATTATTCAATGTTTTCAATAT